>PNEQ01021935.1:12214-85325 GCA_003012365.1 Medauroidea extradentata | reverse complement strand
ATTGCCGCCTGCTGCACCATACACTAAATGCATATCGGCTAGCTCTGCCAATGTGTAGCCTTCCATGTAGCCTCTACAACTACGACAATAAACGTAGCGAGTGTAACACATGCACGGTGTCTCGTACAGTCACAGAGCGTCAAAGCGGGTAGTACATAACACAACACAACAGATGTTTTCACTGGCTTGTTGTCGCCAGTTGCCTGCCTACCCCTGTTACTTTGGTGCACCATTGCAGGTATAAGGATGCATTTCCGGACATGGGTTCCTTAATCAAATATGTTCCAAACATGCACATCTACCATCCCTATCAATTTGTAAAACTTATTCTTGGCCATCCTGTATATGTGTATATATATATATATATATATATATATATATATATATATATATATATATATATTTATATATATATATATATTTTTTTTTTTTCAGAAAGTGAAATTTGATTTATTATCTCAAGAGTTCTGTAGGAATTGTCACTCGTAAGTAAACAGATCGTATAATAAAGCTAGGCACGAACACCCCAAGTCTGTTATAAAAGAGACGAGAATCTCATTTAAAGTAAACAATCGAGTTTTATGTTCGCAGCATAAACTGTGTGGTTGAGATGGCATTTTGTTTCAACATAGGCATATTCGAACATATGCCGCTGCCGGTGGGAGGCGGATGGTTTGACTATTCGGCCACAGTGACTTCCTTGACCGAGACGAACCGTGTCGTTAAATCTCATAGGTAGGGGCCGGAAAATTTCGCGGATTCAGTGACCTGCATGTTAGATTCCACTATAATATGCATACTCAAGCCCTGACTTTTTGTCTAGCAGCTGCTACTTAGTGGAACAGTAGACAATGAACGAATATACGGGGCTTGAATATGCATAGTACAATGGATTCTAACAAGTAGGTCATTGAATCAGCGAAATTTTCCGGCCTCTATTCATATGTTACTGCCAGCCCGCCGATTTCAATAAGAATTGAATTCCTTAACATTTAGTGCACGGTCTACCGCAATTTTCATCATCATTAGTTAATTTTTTACTTTTACCAGATATTTTTTTTTATTTTAGACACAAAATGTGACTAAATTTGGCTGTTATCAAATTTTTATCACTCATTGTTTTCGCGTAGTGGCTTGTTAGTCATATTTTGCATGTTTCCGGTTTAACAACTGCACTAAAACCAACTGATATACCAAACTAAAAAAAATCACAGTGAATAAAGACATTGCAGGCTACAATGACATGCTCATAAAATTAAAGAACAAAAATTATTTGTATTTTAAAAAAATTATTGAATTTTTTAAATCTTTATTTTCAGTTTCGGCATTTTTTTTTCAATTCAATTAATTTTTATTCTTTAATTTTATGAGCATGTTATTGTAGACTGAAATGTCTTGATGCACTGTGATTTTTTATTTTTTTTTAGTTTTTTATGTCAGTTGGTTTTAGTGCAGTCGTTAAAACGGAAACATGCAAAATGTGACTTTAACAAGCCATTACGCGAAAACTATGACAGAGAAAAAAATTTCATAAGAGCCAAATTTAGTCACATTTTGTGTCTAAAATAAGAGAAAAAAATATCTGATACAAATAAAAAAAATGGTAATGAAAATTGCGGTAGACCGCGCCCTTAAACAATTGCTTTGGCCACCAAAACCTGAGCATTACGGGTCGACCGCCCCTCCACTAGTTTCTCCTCCCATGATTGGCCATGTACTTATGTTCCACTAGTTGGTATACACCTCTTTGGTATATACCTAGCATAGAGATCAGTCGCGAGTTACCCACTTCAGTTCAACCCTCGCAGCGACTATCCAGCGCTGCCACTAGTATGCGGTGGGTTCCCTTGAACCAAGAGAGGCTATTTGAGACGCATCATTAGTCCTTCAGTTGCTCTCGGATATGCGTACTCGCCGATAAGTCCTGGCAATGGTCCCGAAGCTTCATCGATCAGCAGATCTCTCGCATGACTAGGCGGGGACTCCCGCGAACTTCCAGCCGCGAGAAGAGAACACGCGTCCTGGTGCGTCGACAAATATTCCATCAGGTATTTAATGAGGCGGAGGCTGTTAGACAATTTTATTGTATTTCAAGATTTTGACCCATAACATTTATTCACAATTGTATTATCACAATTTTCTCTTCGACAAAGCACAGGATATATTATTGGTTGATTGCTTTACATAAATAATAATGAAACCTTTAATTGATTTGTCATGCAGAATCATTGGAATATAATTATATGTTGCAACGATTCTTCTCAGTAAATTAACGAAAGATTCCATTGTTATGTGTACCAAGCAGTTTACAAAGAATGTATCCTATGCTTTGTCGAAGAGGAAATTACGATAATACAATTTCAATAAAAGTTATGGATAGGGACAGGAAAATTTCGCGAATTAAATGACCTGCATTCTAGAATTCACTGAACTATGCATTTTCAAGCCCGTATATTCGTTAGTCTGCTGTTCCACTGAGTAGCAGCTAGTTGACTAATAGCCGGGGCTTGAATATGCATAGAATAGTGAATTCTAACTACGCAGGTAATTGAATTCATGAAATTTTACTGTCCCTAGTTATAGCTCAAAAACTTTAATAATAATAATAAAATAAAACAAGTAAAACATAAAATAGGTTTTTCTGACATTAGCCTTTGAATGCCAGCGGTCGTCGATGAAAGCCAGGTACGTGAAGAGCATTTTAGGGTCGATTCTATTAGTCCTCACCAGAATAAGTCTTTCCGCTATTGCAGCCTGGGTGCTTAACCAACACTACCTTACACCCGCTACAGCTGTGAAGATACCCCTTGTGACCGCCTGCAAGAGACCAGAGGCAACTCCCGCCATCTTCTTTTCATAGCGGGAAATCGTCACAGACTCATGGTCGTGCAACTATTTATTTTGTTGTATCTTGTATTTGATTGGCTGTGCAGTTCCGACGGTCACGTCGTAAATGTCTGATCTTGCTTATATTGGGACCGTGTGGTTTCAGCATCATCTTTTACTTAAGACCAATGCGCTTCACAGATGAACTGGAAATTAAGTCTTTTACAGAAGAGAATGACAGTATAGACCCATAGTTGACTCAATTGTTAATCAGTTGACTCTTACCTGATAATATCTTCAGTTTGATCCTAGCTCCCTGAGACAGGAAGTGTGGCTACACTGCCATGGTGTTTTTTTCTCGTAATTCTTATTCCCACCACCATTTTCATTCTGTTGGTGCTTCTCCCCCCCCCCCCCAACCCCCGACAAACTAAACTCCCTCACAGACACTGAATAACTGCTGTGTTAATTGAGTGGGCGTGTCCTGATGACAATAAAGGTTGGACTATTTTGAGAACTCCTGTCACTTTATTTGTTGTTCATTGTACCGAATTAGATATGTACTTATCGGTGACGATATTTTGTCACCTCACAAACATATTAAACTCTTCAACAATACAATAGTGGTTTTGCTTACCCAAATATTTCGTTTGAATAACGAATTACTGAAAGACTGACGATGAAATATTCGGTTGACCGAAATTTGCTGATTTGTTTGGAAATATGTTAAATTTGATCCAATCCAACCTTAACACTTTGGCACAGCTTGGTTTGTATTCACACTTCGAAGTTTATTTTATGCCATTTCTGTGACTACTGTATTATTAGCGACCCCTGTTTTTCGCGAAAAGAATTTTGCCTCACTCTGTTTCGGTGCCTTACGTGCATATCTGTAGTTCTGCTTCGCGGTCAGCGATGGGATATTTTAACTTTCACGAGCCTTGGAATTCTACCGGCAAATCGCATATGCGTAGTGTTGCAGGAACGTTATTGTAATTGGTTCAGTCAAATGATAGACGTAGACACGCTGCCAATAACCATGATGTAGAATTGCAGATGTGCACGTAAGTCACTGAAACAAACTGGGGCAAAATTCTTTTCGCGAAAAACAGGGATCCCTATGTATTATCATAACCGCAATACTGAATTTGTAAGTGTATTTAGTGATAAACCACACTGGTACAAATTACTCCAATAAAACATTTCAGATAAACATAAATTGTATATGCGTTTGAAATATATGTCTAACATTTACGCGAAGTTTAGCCATGGTTAAGAAAGTACAACCTGTTGTCGCAAAGGACTGAGGTACAATACTCGGCAACGACTTTTTTTTTTGCTAATAATTCGAATGAAAACAACAAGTACAGCTAAACAAATGCTAACCTGTGTGCCATCCACTTTTGGGTAATACAATAATTATGTTACAATACTATTTAGTTGGTTCTATGGAAATATATTACTTGACTGCTCCAAAAAAATGGTTTTTCCTACAAAAACCTCTCTCTAAGCGTAATTAGGTTAGTATTTAATGTATACAGGTAAAATGAATGAAACTTTGTTGTTAAGGGTGATACAGTTGAGCTTCTTATAGTCATTAACAGCTCTTAAGGAGGCAGTCTGCCAGGCCTGCGAGTTACGTGCAGAGCTTCGTAAGCAAGTTACTGAAAACACCTCATCGTATGTGAGTGACGTCTGCTTAGGAATAGCTTTCAAAGAACGTCACACGTGTGTTAACCCACTTCAAGTACAGTACTACTCATTAAGGACGCAGTTCACCTTAGTTTTCAACGTCTTTTTTTATTTTTATATTTGTACCAGATATTTTTTTTTCTTATTTTAGACATAAATTGTGACTAAATCTTCCTCTTCGAAAATTGTTGTATCTCTCATAGTTTTCGCGTAATGAGTCGTAAACGTCAAAATTTTCACTTTACGGTTTTATGTACGCCACTAAAACCAACTGACATACCTAACAGAAAAATTCGTAGTGTATAACAATGTTGTAGGCTATGAAATGACACGTATAATAAACAAAAAATAAAATTTTTGTATTTAATAAAAAAATGCTGAATTTGGAAATGAAAATATAAATGTTTAAAATTCTTTAAAAATACAAAAATGTATTTACTTTTGTTTTATATATGTCAAATCATAGCCTACAACATTTTTATACACTGTGAATTTTTTTCGGTTTTGTATGTCAGTTGGTTTTAGTGGCGTACATAAAACCGTGAAGTGCAAATTTTGACGTTTACGACTCATTACGCGAAAACTATGAGAGATGCACAATTTTCTAAGAGGAAGATTTAGCCACAATTTAAGTCTAAATTAAGAAAAAAATATCTGGTACAAATATAAAAATATAAAAAGACGTTGAAAACTGAGGTGAACGCGCTCTTAAAGTATATTTTCTAGCGGCTGAAAATGACGAAATTAAAAGTTATTTGCGGAATTTTTTTTAACAATGGCCGCAGACTTTTTAAAAGATTTAGTGGAGTACATTTGTCTATAGAAATACGTCCTATGTCAACAGTAAATGTCTCATAGCGGCGCGTTATCGGCGAGAAGACTGCACACCATTTCAGTGACTTGCGCCTAGAAGGTAGGTTGAATGCCGTGTCAGTGTTTCAGGCGCATATATGCAACCCGCATTAACTCCATATAAATCAAGGCTAATATTACTATCGCTATAGCAATAAGAGTATTACACATATCAACATTATTTTCACGCTTTATCAAAGACACAGTTGTTCTTATTTTCTCTGCGTTCTGCAAAATAAAGTATAATCAACGGTTTCATTATCAACGTTATACAAAAATACGTTTTGTAAAATTTGTAGCCAACCATTCTTTAAACTTGACAACGACGAACGCAAAGAAAATAAGAACGACTGTGTATTTGATAAAACGGGAAGATAATTATGATATGTGTAATACTGTTATTGCAATAGCGATAGTAAAATTAGCCTTGATTTATATGGGGTTAATGCGGGCTGCATACATGCGCCTGAAACACTGACACGGCCTCTTAAGTTGTGATGCTCGTGCTGTCTCGACTGTACAGTTCCCTCACTTAATAGACCTCGAACGCGCACAATAAGTTTCCCCTTAATAGTACTGTATACTGGTCTGAAATTTCCGTGTTTGACGCGCAGAAACAGCGGAGTGATAAGTGTCAGAGCACCACGCTCGACGATATACACATGGTCCTTTTTCGCAGCGCACTAAACAGTCGTGCACTGTTTTCGTAGAACTATTTTTCCTGGGGCACTCTAAGCGGTGACCCTACAATTTTATTTTTGCATAGTATGAAGTAAACACCGATGCACGTACCCCGTTTTGCAATTACGGATTCAGGTCGTATTTTCAGAGTTACAGCTGTCTAAAAGAAAGCCATTTTCAGAGGCCCAAAAATCATGTTACTAACAAACAAGCATACTGCATTTTCAAAAATTTTCATACGTAGTTTCAAGTGGGTGTTCTTTTAATAGATAACAACAATAAGAATATGTTTGGTTGTTTCGCGTAAAAAAAGTATTCGCGTGACACGCCACAACACCGTCCAACAGCTAAGTACACAGTCCTCTTGAGAACATGTACGATTAATGACGTTCAACAGGGGAAAAAAATTGTAATTTTATATATTTATGAAACAGTGTTAGTTTTGCAGACGTTACTTGGGAGTAAAATTTTCTCCTACAAAAAAAATTAGCTCAGCCAGTTTTCACATAGTGGCATTTCAAACTCAAAATTTGCATGTTTTTACGTCATAAACACTCCGAAAATCGATTAATTTAATGAAACGAAATAATTCACAGTGAAACTACATGTCACGGGCTAGAGTTTAAGTATACAAAAACACAATAAAACATTTTTTTTTGTGTTTAAAAATAAATTATAAAAGCAGGGGAAAAATCAATTTTCAGAAATTAAAAAAAAAAATACAATTTTTTCAGTCCATTTTATGTACTTAAAGCCCTAGCCTGTAAATTGTTCTTTCACTGTGGAATTATTTAGTTGCGTTATATTAATAGGTTTTCGGGGGGTGTATGATGTAAAAACATGCACATTTTTACTTTGAAATGCCATTTTGAGAAAACTTGATGAGCTATTTTTTTTGTAAGAGGAAATTTTACTCCCAAGTAACTTCTACAAAACTAACACTATTTCTTACAAATACAAAATTATGATCCCCCCCTCCCCCATCTGATTTATACTGTCTTCTCACTGGGACAACAGATGGATGCACAAAAGAAACTAGAGAATGCGCTGTGCAGAGTGTAGTTTAACCTTCAGATCGCAGAACGTAGCAAAATTACGGTACATTCCTTATGTATGAAATTAAATAAAATATATTTGATGGGGGCCCAAGTCCAGTTCTCTTTTTACTGTTCCTTGTTAAATGGAAACCTTGTCTGCCAAGTCCTTTGGGGGTGCAACAATGAGAAGTGAAAGACGCTGTCTTGAGTTACCGCTGAGAAGCAGGACTATATGTGCCGGAGGGGGGGAAGTGTCGAGTGTGCGCGCCCATTAGCCGAGTGTTGGAAAGGGCTGGCCGGATTTCATTGTTTCATTGTTCCGAGTGGAGGAGGTTTCCTCAGCGGTCGATCGCCTCGTGGGTCGGTCATGAGTCGTAGCAGGGGTTGCCGTTGCCAACTGTCCCGCTCAGTTCTTATCCCCCAGTGAGTTTGTCGTCGGGGGGTGAAGGGGAAACGATCTTGTCGCCCGGAGGCTGGGCGGGCAAATAAAAAAACCCATCGTGAAGGCGGAAACTGTTGGAGGGGAATGAGCTATGACCGATGTTACGACGCCGCGGGACATGTTTCACACCAGCCCGCTCGTTCTCGGGTTGAAGTGTCACCGACAGAAATACTTTCTGTGTATCTCAGCGACTGGCTGACTTGGACGACACTACAGGCTGTTGTTCACAGTCAAGCGAGTCCTTGAGGGGAAGAGCTTTAGAGGCGATTAGGTATGTGGTGATACAGCTACAGTCGGCCTTAGCACTCAGACGCCTCCAAGCTCGTTGTAGTCTAATAACACGCAAATTTTATATGCGATTGTGTGATACTATTGCACGTGTCGATATTCAAAGGATTTAACTACAGCTCCCATTACGGACTTTCCTCAGTTACCGTAAGTGAATGAGTGAAAATTTTTGTCGCCGCTTAACATCGAGGTCTTCAGCGCTGATGAGGGGTGACATGAGGTATGGAGCAGCGCCGGAATGAAGGGGCGGGGAAAACGGAAGATTCCCGAGGAAACCCGCCGACCAACGGCATCGCCCAGCACGATTCCTACACGCAAACGTCCGGGCACCGACCCCACCGGGAATCGAACACGAATCGCCTCGGTGGGAGGTCCGTTTCCTTTAGGAGACTGGGAGCTCGGATTTATAGTTTTTTGAGAAATCTGGAAATAGAGAAGTTGTTTTAAGTATTGGTTTTGACACGTCATAGTTAATAGTAATAATAAAGGTATTAAGGTTGCAACTATTTAAGAAAATTGAATAACTTTTTATCCATGGATGTTACGTCAAAAATGTTGATAAATACACTGAAACAGAAGTTATCGAGAAAACAGAATTTATTTACGGAGGTAGGAATCATTCCTCCTCTAATGAAATACAGTAGGGCTGAAGTGAAACGTGGTGTCTATCAATAAGTCCTTTGTTTTCGTGAAAAAACACTATTCCCAAAAACAAACGGAGATACGGGTATAGTCTACACACAACACTTATTTTGACAGAAAACATGAGACTAAGCTCGTAAGCTCTAAGGAAGTTGTTTTTCTAAAATCCATTTTTTAAAAGCCACTTTCACTCTTTCCTCTCTACAGACATTGTACAGGACCAAAGTTAGATAGGGCGTTTATTCACAATAGTTGTTTACCTTTCTTGGAAAAAAAAATTGTGATCCCAGAACAATTATTTACGAAGATACGGGTATACGCGCTAACACGGATTTTACAGACGAAGATTTACTAGTAGCTCCTGTTATGGCCCTGCTATTTTTTCTTTAAACATTTTAGGCGCCAGTTAATTTATAATTTTAGTTGTTGCAACAAACCAGTTTGATGGCCGAAACTGTATTTAGCAATGACAAGCTTAACTGGACCGTGGAACAGTTACTAAGTTGTGTTGTTATAGTTGGATTGAAATTATTAACGTCATGTTTTCAACACCAAATGTCTGTTTTTATTTACAAAGGGATGTAAATTACCCTCGGGTTTCATTCCGAGTGAAGCCCATACCATCATTCTCTTCTCTAAATTAGACTCGGTAAATGTAAATTTCCATCTTCGCGCAGTTTGTAAGTATCTACGAAAATAAATATTTCCAAATAACAAACAAGCATAGCTTGTCGCCGATTTAAAAAAAAAAATGTGTAAAGGTTTAATTGACTATATAGTGGTTGCTAGAAAGGATAATTAAGGGACCGCTTCGCGGAATGATTTTTATTGTTTTAAAAATTGTTATGTTTGTGAAAAATTTGATTTGTTTTGTAGACATACATTGTGACTATTTTTTACTGCAACGTAACTTTTTTAATCTTTCTTAGCTTTTATGTAATGGCATGTCAAAGTCCAAATTTGCATAAAACTGTTTTTTGCTTTACAGAAAACCAACTAATTTCCCGAACTGAAAAAATTTACACTGATTAACGAAGTTCATGCTACAAGGTCTTCAATAAAAAAAGTGTAAAAAAATTATTTTTATATTCTGAAATTTACAATTTAAATTTAAAAACGTCAAAATTTTTTTAAAGTATTCAATTGTTTTTGTGTAGAAGACATTACAGCCTCTAATTTCGTTATTCATTACGATTTTTTCCTATTCGGTAAGTCACTTTGTTTTCCTGTAAAGTACATAAAATCATTTTATGCCAATTTGGACTTTGACACGCCATTACATAAAACTAGGAAAACTGGACAATTTTCATTGTAGTAAAAATAGTCACAACGTATGTCTACAAAACAAACCATATCTCGTACAAATTTATAAATTAAAATAATAATAAATGTTTTGTCAGGCACCCCCTTAAATATGCTCTTTTTAACCCGCAAGAGTGTTACAAATACTGTTGGTTCAACTTTCCTTTGCAACTGCATTTTCCTTCAGCGTTAATACTGAGTTATGTACCACTATAATATCCGCACGCATCTTCTATGCACGGAACACCTTATAATCGAAATATTTTTGTTTACTATGTTTACGAAATCCTACGTGGGTTTGATTTTTCGTGATTTTTTAAACTGATTTCATTAAGACTGTATACTTAACTTATGTTGGAGATTAGTTGGTATTCCGTGTGTTATAGTTAAAATAGAAGGGTGACTATTGGTTTCGTGTTCCTGGCAGACATTTATAAACTGCAGGTAACATTCAAATAATATAATAAGTTAGAAAGTTGGTTGGTTTTATGACTTATCTGTCAGATCACAATTGCATATTTTTATAATGTGGTAACAAGCATGCCGATCCGTTGAGCGATTATGAATTGGAGCACAGGGATTGTATTTCTATTTTCAGACGTGCTTCACAAAATATTACAACATTCATGCTATATCACACACACAAATATAAACAACAGTGGGTGTGCCCAATGGACGGGTGTGAAAGCTGGTCATAACAACGGGAACTTATGTATGTGGCCCGGTCCACCGCTTTATATACATACGAGATATAGTTTGATACATTGTAACTATTGATTACGGTAGTGAAAATTTTTTTTAGCTTTAATAGTATTTGTATAGTGGCATGTGAATGTTCATATTTGCATAAAACGGTTTTATGTTAGAAAGCAAAACCAACGGACTTCAGAAATGAAATAATTCACACTGAATGACAGTGTGACGGGCTACAGAAAGACATGTATAAAAACCGCATTAAATTTCGGATTTTGTTATTTTTTCTCAGAATAATGGCAATTATTTTGTTTGAAATTCATTTTTATACAAAAAAATGAAGGTCTCGCTCTTTAGTTTTGCGGTGGTTTCGAAAATATATTTTTAGCACGAAGTAATAAATTATATCAAAAATTAATTCTTACAGTTTTAAGACTTATATATCATCGTTTATGTCTGAATTTTTCTGTTGCAATACACCAAACGGATTTTTAGATTTTTTTCCTCTGAAATATCTTATATTTTGTGGCCAAAATAAGCCAGAATGAAGCAAAATTATTTTTTGCCAGTAAACGGTACATTATTTTTAAAATCGGTCTGCCGAAATTGTGTATCGTATGACTGTAAACAGTCTCAAATTTTTCAAAGCATTTGGTTAAAGTTAAAAAAATATTAGAGTTATTTGCAATTGTTTGAAATAAATGAAAGGCCACAGCCTTAAATGATGTTTTGCGTATGTCTCAATTTAACCCGTGACACTGTTCGTCAGTGTGAATGATTTAATTTTGGTATGTTCATTGGTTTTCTATCTAGCATAAACAGTTCTATGCAATTTTGTACTTTTACATGTTATTATATCTACCTATGAAAGCTAACCAATTTTCATTACAATAAAAAATCGTCACAATGCATGCCAGCAAAAGAAACTTTATCTTGTACAAATTTAACAATTATTGAAACACTTAAAATAGTCCCTTGAAGGAAAAAGCTTATAGCCTGACGAGTCAGAGAATAAGACGTTTACAATGTTCCTAGTGGAGCAACTAAGATGCGGGAGAGCAACCTTTATTTCGAAATATATTTTTGCTTTGTTGATAACCGATTTTAAAATCATTATTACTACTCATGAGTCTGAAACCCACAACTCATCGTATATGACGCAAGCAGGAGCGATTGAGTCTACAAGAAGTTAAAGCTTTCTGCCGTTTGTCGTTGAATTAATTATGTTTCTGAAGGACGTTTGCTCTGCGCATAATGGATTTACATTTTGCAAGCTACGCATTAAAGATGTTGCATTTACTAGGAAACATTATTCGAAACTTTACTACTGCGAAAGCTTAACTTTAAAATTACGCTGTTTGTTGATTATGAAAATCATGTTCTCAGAAAATAGTTTAAATGCCACCGTTTTATTTCTCTCTCTGTGTTTCTCTCGGATTAACGAGGAGCACTTAAACTTGTTTAAAATTAACCTTGAGTAAATCGAGTATTTCCGTGTTTTTTTTTAACCGTTATTTTCGTCTTATCGCGGTTATTTCCTTGCCGCTCTGCTCATTTGCGTTCCAGAAAACACACCGACTTAAAAACCGGCAGAGAGAACTCGGAGACCGTTCCAGTGCAATTGAATGATAAACTGGAAGAAAAAAAAACTGCCTGATGATGGACATAAGCGCAACAAGCGATTTGCATATATTCGTATGTAACATGTGTTTATGTTGACGGAGACAGTAATAGATGCTAGTATAGTGAATTCCAATTATTACGATTCTGACAGTATAGGCTACATATGTAGATTAAGTGTGGTTAAAATATATAGCTATTCGTTTTTGTTCGTCACCCTTCCACTCATCTTCTAGCAGAGCGATTTACAGTACCTTGTTAACAACGTCCACAGTTAGCTCAATGTTGCCAGCTTACGCAATCGAATATATATATATAATATATATATATATATATATATATATATATATATATATATATATATATATATATCCAGAGAAATAACATTTTTTACAACCTTATGTATAGTTTAAGAATAATTGGTCATCGTAAACTATTGTATGAAAAAAACACACGAACACACGGTACTTTTAAACTGAGTGTGTACTAATTATTCAATTACTTGAACACGTTTAGAGATGTGTAAACAATGCCCCTCTTATGTTTGAAATTTAAAATATTACGTAGCAAAATATCTCAATCGTTAAAATGTCCAGCCTGGGGTCTATTCAGAAAGTTAAATCGATGCGTCTGTTAACGGATGAGTTATAAATGCTCTCGTGGCGCTACCAACTTGTTCTGTGTTTAGTTAAAATTGCGATTTCTGCTGTTATAATTCAGCAGTAATCAGTATCTGTTATATTCTGTACGTTTCGATTTTAGTATATGCGGTGGAGAACAATTTATGTTCTACTGCTTAAATCTTAGTACTCCATTTTTTACCTGTTTAATCGTCTGCAGGTCTTAAATGGATTTATCGGTTTCCAAACCTGGAGAGATATTGGAAAAAGTGCTTTCTTTACTGTAAATAACTTTTCGACAATCATTTGGAGGAACCTATGTGAATTTTTAAGCTGTTATTTATTCTTTATCAATAAATGTATTAAAGGAAACGTGTGGTACAATGTTATCGTAAAATTGGCACAAATGTGATCTCAAATAATTTAAATAAGACGCAAATGCATTAAACGTAAATAAAACATGCCATAGTTAGAGCTATTCTACAAGTATCCGGGATAATTGTCGATCTATAACGATACTGGCGACTGACGGGATATTCTTGTCAGTAAATGGTTCAATAGACATTATGCTTTGTGTACAGCCACTGTCTAGTATCAAACGTTCACGCCTGATAATAGTCCACTACCTTCTGCAGTTCCTCATACAGCATCATTCCCTAGTTAATATTGTTATGACATGGCCAAGCAGGCCGGACAGCGAGAGAGTTTCGGCCTGAAATTAGGTCAGCATTGGGAAACCAAGGAAGACAGCTGTCGCCCGCCAACACTCGCCCAATCAACAGCAGTCAAGTCAAGCTCTCCTCCGGGGCTCGGGGGTCGAGTCCCGGCGGGGGCGTGCTCGTCCGTTGATGCCGTCTACCTCATCAATCCAGCTTCGGTGCGGTCGTCAGATTTAGTAAGGTGGCAGCCACCATGTTATATTTGCCCGTTTAATTTAATGTATTAATAATTAATAATATTGCGCTCACCTCCTAAATTAATATAACGTTTTTGTATTCAGAGTACCTGCCATTCAAGTATAGTAAATACCCGATTAACCATAACTGTCTGTCATTTAACCCTAAGTAACCACCTTAATAAACCCATAGTGTAGCAACAATCTAAATAAACCTCAGCACAATGTAACTTTATAACAGTACCATTTCACGATATTAACCTCAAAGTTGGGGCACCAGTTACGTTACTGCGAAACTCTTTACCCACCAGAACTCTCCAATGGCACAAAGCTTCAAGTGAGTGTTCTGAGAGGCCACGGGCGACACAGGCTGTACTCGAGAAAAATCTAGTTTTAAGACCAGTACACTACTACTAACAACCGACTACACTTTCGCATAGACGGTTCGAGATAAAGTGAGCACTAAAGGTAGCCCTGTAGAATTTATATTTTCAGCCAGTTCGTATCTTTTCGCGCGTAACGGCTAACGAAGAAAAAAACCTAATCTCTCTAGACACGTCGCTTGATGTTTGCACGTGTAAGATAAATTGTGCAGTCGGTAGTAACCGTTATAGTTTGACAATTAAAGGTTGATTAACTACGCAAAATTCAAGTATGTCGATTCCGGTTGATTTAATTTTAGTATTGTTGTATTTAAGTAAGAAAATACACGGAACTATTTTCAGCAAATCGCTGCCAACAATACAAGCAGTAAGGTAAGTATTGTTAATGTTTCATATTATGCAGTAACGGCTAGTGGTATTTTTCAAAGGTGCTCATTTTATCTCGAACGACTTATAAGAGACCCGTTCCCTCTCAAGGACCGTTTCGCAATGAATACAAAAATCATCCATTGGCAATTTGATCTTAAATATTTCAAAAAATTCACTCTAACATTAAACGTAAAAAAAATCATCGCTCAAGTTATTCTATAAGTGTAGATGGTTTACGATAAAATAAGCACTTTTGAAGATCCTATTGTCCATAATAATAACAAAAAAGTTGCATTTAATGAAACATCAGATGTTTGTTTTTTAGTAAAGCACAATCCACACACTTCCATTGTTAAAGTACTTAGGTTGCGTATGTGTGTATATATATATATATATATATATATATTATATATATATATATATATAATATATATATATATATATATGCAGGCTATATATGTGTGTGTATATATATAATATATATGCAGGCTATATATGTGTGTATATATATAATATATATGCAGGCTATATATGTGTGTGTATATATATAATATATATGCAGGCTATATATGTGTGTATATATATATATATAATATATATATGCAGGCTATATATGTGTATATATGTATATATATGCAGGCTATATATGTATATATATATATATAGATGTGTATATATGTATATATATGCAGGCTATATATGTATATATATATATATAGATGTGTATATATGTATATATATGCAGGCTATATATGTATATATATATATATATAGATGTGTATATATGTATATATATGCAGGTTATATATGTGTGTATAATATATATATATATATATATATATATATATATATATATATATATATATATATATATCGATGTGTGTATGTACATATGTTTCCTATTGACTCCAAAACGGCTGGAGCGAATTTGATGAAATTTTCAGGCAATCTTCAGATAAGCCAAGCGGGTGATCCTGTGAAGTTTGGTAGCAATCAGATCAAGAGAATTTTTTTGCCAATTTTGTGTTATATTTTCCCTACAAGTTAGTTAATAATACTAATAATAATCAATAACAAATTAATTATGTAGGCTCGAGACTTGGAAGTATGCGGCATGTCAGTGTATAGACTGGTTATAGATAATTAGTGCTACCCGGGTCGTTAGTTTACCGTATATTAAAAATTATTGGAAAAGTATACATTATTTTTAAAAAGAAAAAGATAACTGAGCTTCAAAAATTATCACTTTATCCCCAACAAGCCATACACTTTCATCGTTACTTAGGTTGCGTTATTTATATTAAAGGTATCTGAAAATGTAAATAATTTTTTGAAAAGAATAAGGTAACTAGTGCTTCAAATATTCTCACCTTATCCCGAACTACGTACCGTATGTCAAGATATATTGCTCCCTTCTCCAACGATGCCAATTGTGGGGTTGTTCTGAAGATTAACAGAATACTCGTGTTAGTACAAAGGTTGCCAGCGCCACACTGCCATAGTGCCATGTTGTCGCACCCTCGTTTCCTTTGATGGCGAATTAACCTTATTCCTGTGCAGCAGCGGTTAATTAAGGCAGATTTGGCAGGCAATTGTTTCCCGTCCTTTGAATGTCGACTCGGGCGACGGTGCCAAGGGCATGGAAAGCTTCCCGACCCAGAGTTTTAAGTTTCCTGGGACGGCATTGTCGTCAGGACTTGATCCTCTTTAAGAGGGCGGTGGGTCCGTGGAAGTCTTATTTGTACTTCCTTCCGTCGTCGTTCCTCGTTTTTAAACCGAACACATTATTTATAACAAACATTCGTTGACCTTGTTTCATGTTCCTGTTATTCGCCACTCCAAATAAGCTGTTCCCGTCTTAAGACGAAGTACCAAAAGAAATCTAAGTTATTATTTTCGTATTATACTGAAATGCAACGTGTAAATTCAATACTAAACTCGAATACTGAGTACAAAACTGAGGTAGAATGAAATTCAAATGTAAGTCTCATCCAATTTCTTAAAACTTGTTTCAATTCAGCTTTCCTTTACATTTTTTTTAATAATCTAATTTTGACGAGTTACTTAATTAAGCAGTGTGAGAATTTCGTAAGGGGTTTTGCTCAGATCATACTCAAATATCCACGACAATTACTGGGTTCCAGTTTTGTAGGAATTCTTAAGTGTTCGGCTTGCGTTTTCATTGTTGTATTGTTTTATATTAGACTTTACGTCTTCGGACGTAAACCATTGTTAGCGTTTTTTAAATTTTTTTTATTTGGTTTTGTTGTAGTGGAACGTAAAGGAGACGGCCTACTCCAGACCCTAGCGTGAACAACGATAGAGATTTACGTGTTATTTTTAATTCGTCGGGACTAGAACCCACATTGACTTTTTGTTTATCTCGGGGCGGCTCTTAACCTGGTTTTCAATACACCGAAAACTATGAATAATGTATTATTTTCCTTATCAAATAACACTTGAAAACAAATCTCAAAATTTTTTCGTATATTTGCATTCCTGAAGTAATATGTTCCTCCTCTTAACGCAGGGAATGGGTTTCGTCCGAAAGCGATGTTGTTTAAAGGAAATGAACTCCACTTTACATTATTTAACATGTAAAACCCTTTCATTCCTCTTGTCCCATTCCTGTCCCTAACCAGCACATCTATTCCCTCCGGTGTAACTTGAAAGTTAATTACCTTTGCAAACGTATACAGGCTGTCATTGAAATAAATTCAGATATTAATGTGTGTATAGTGGTTTTACATAATGAACAATAAGTCGTAAATTTAACTGTACGTTACCAAAAAATAAAACTGCAACTACACCGTATGTCTAAGTATGTTATTTTTGCACTGGTTGTTGCCTACTAACCAAGGACGATTTTTAAAATTGTTGTTAAATGTAGTAAGAACCTTATAAATAGAGACTGGAAAAATTTGCAGGTTCACCGACCTCTAGGCTAGCCTCCAAGAATGTCTGTATACTCAAGCAGACAACAGCTCCTCATTAGCTGTTCGCTGTCACCGTGAAACAACACGATATGACTTCAATTTGCTTGCTTCTTTATTACTGGTTCAAAGTTCTCCAGGTTGAGTCAACCAAAGTAAGAGCCAATTGGGAAGTTTACACGAACGTATAATTGCTTGAATCCTAGCTTGTGTCCAAAAGAAAACGCGAATTTTTCAGGTCCCTACTTATAAACGTAAAGAAACTAAATGAATTTTAAGTTTTTCTTTTCGTTCTAATGTTCAATATACTTTAACATTCACGCGTTCATCCTTAATTATCCACCAAAATATCTGCATTCATTTCAAAGACATTCTGTATATCCCCTCTGTTGATGGCAAACGCGTATTGCAGTTTTAGCATATATTTATTACTAGCCATATGGAGTTGCATCTAATATACGTCTTACAAATCGGCAGTATTTTGTTACAGCATCAGTATTAGTTTTAATGTCCATGCCACACTGAAGACCAAATGTTTCGTTAACTGTTATCGAACTGTTTTTTCCTCCCTTGGTTACGAAGCTTCTGTTGACGTTAGGCGATGTTATTCAATTAACATTCCGTACATGACGCGGTTTGAAAACACTCGAGGATGCCGATATCACCGTGGTCATAAATCATCCGATGTCACTTCTGAAGCGCGAGTCAATGGAGTCGGAGGAGAGTGTCATAACAGCAGTGTGTTCATAGTCTGTTCACAGTATGAGGCTCGTCACTCTGTACGTCAGACTTTAGCGCCGATCTGTATCCCCGACGCGTAAACACTGGTGTAGTCTTCGAAATGTAGTACAGCGTAAGTTTATATTGTAAGTAAGATCCGTATCTCAGAAAACATTGGCAGTTCCGGAAACTCTGTGTAACCTGCTGTTTTTGGCAAGCATATTTGCATCGGTCAGTTCGCCTTACACCATAAATTTGAGTTTTTCCTTGAGCATCTAAAAAATTCCTTACTCGGTTTGAGTATGTTTTAAATAGAAAATTTTATTAAAATTTCTACACTTAATAAAATTCTTCCTAAACAGTGCGGGGAATGTTTCGCACATTATACGGAGAATGTTACATTCGCCATACTTCCTTCAGCTTGAAACTAGACCAGCAGTTTCTTATTGTTAATATACGAGATGGTAACGTTGGAATACATTTGAGGTTTCCAAAAAATGTATATCAACGCTGCCGTGTATGCATGGGAAAACATTTTGCCAAACGTGTTTCTTAACAATTCTTTACTTCAGTGTGGTAAAATTACAGAAAATTTATACGAAAATATATTGTGATTTTATTTTAAAGTTCCACGAGACAAAAATACGTAATTTCCTATGTTGACTTATGCATTTGTATTTTTACCATTTCTCAAATTTCAGCTAGAATTTTGCATCGCATAACGACACCAGTATAACAGACTTGCAGCTAAGTTAAGAAACAGATCCCAATTTTAATTAATTTATATTTTTAATTTTTTTTCTGTGAAAATGAATGTTTAACTTCAGTTTCGCTTAGCAACTTATCAGTACTTTAAAAACATTCTGGGAATGCAGCAGAAACTATCCTTAAGCTGTCAAAAAACGGATTTGTCATAAAACACTTAACGTGAGACAGCCCCGTTCGTGCAAGATCTTTCAACACAAGTTATATTAATACTGTGTGATTTCCAGAAGTTTTATCTCTTACATTTGTCGAGGTAACTGTGCCGTAAATGTTACCTATAAGCAAAACTATAGAATATTGTGTGTGTTTTATTGTGTTTATGAATTTTCCGTGGAACTAATTTCGATGCCTATCACACAAAATAAATATTAGTGTTAACGTATACAACTAAAAAAAAATTGTTTTTAACTGTGAAATTAAACGAGTTGCCATTCGTACACGCTAACGCATGCATTATATGCCTTCAAATACTTAATTCACTTGTGTAGTGTTATAATATAATGGTTAGAGTATGCCTATACCTTTGGTTGACTATTATTATTATTATATTGTTTGCTTCGTTGTCGTTTATTTTGTTAGAGGGTATTTTTGTAACTGATAGCACTTTTAACAAATGCATGTACCTCAGCTAAGTTACCCTACATATAGTCTCTCTTACTCAACGGATCGTAAGTTATGCTCGGCGAGATGTGCAAAGCCTGCAAAAGCAGACTATGTCTGTGAAGTTAATCGGGCATTAATTGGTAGAAACTCGACTGACTTCAAATTCGAGAAAATGTAATTGTCGTATCTAAACTTCAACTCGGGTATAAATCTCAATTTAGTTCGCTTGAAGTCTTATGAAACAAAAGTTGTTAACCATTTCCGTATTGTTGATTATGAACATTGCTTTGTTTTTTAGTTAATAGTTTGGAACGTGCATTTCTTCATCTGGAACTTTAATTCACAGAGGAAACGTATAAACTTGCAAATTGCAATGAAATAACTTTTAATTTCCAAATTAATAAATCAAGAAATGATTTTCAATTGTTACGTAAAATAAATTTCCCTTTCAAATTAATCCGTAGTATAAAAACTGTGTTGTAATTTGGAACTAGTATTACATTTCTTTGAATATAAATCATATTCTTCTGCAATGCTTAAAAAGTTTTAATTTTATTTTGGCTAACATTTCAGCAAAGGTGCACGCAAATATGACAGTATTTCTTTTGGTGAGGACCTTGTCAAATTTATACGTGTGGTGATTATGATGAAAAATAAGTACACAGAGTATTGTGATATTTGAAAATTTAAATTCAACATTGCTCTAGTGTACTTAAAGTTCCATTCAATTTCATTACAGTTCTGTAACACTTTAACAAAATTTTTTTGAAGGTATGTGCCATTCCTAGTATTAATTACCACTCGTATGTTGACGCATTTGTTAGCTTAGTGTAACGTTATTATTTGACGACCTATATATTTCTCATTATACTTAACTTTCGTTTATAATTTTTCCAATAATTATTGTCTGGATTTTCATTAATTGCTGCAATACGATATTTTTATCCTTCACATGAGATAACGCAGGATCATTGACAGGTTTAAGTGTATCCTTCTTTGCTTTCGTCTCTCTTGACACAGGCTGTTATTATCTTATCCCATATACCGTTTTTAGCAAATGTAAATATTTTTTTTTACAATTAATGCTTTCGTTTGCAACAATATTTAAGAAGTAGCAGAAAGTAATCCAGACGATAACTTTTTGTGGGAATACGATGGAATTAAAGGTTTCTCGTCGAACAGTTTCTGAGTGTCGTGGTACGTAATTCAACATTAAAGGTGTCAGTTTAAAATTGTAGGTTTCTACAAGAAAATTTACTGAAAAAAAAAAAAAAACAGCAATTCTAGACAAAAGTGTTTGCCAACGTTTTAAGCAAAACATTTTTTCCTACACCGTATTTCTGGAGAACAATACCCGACGCCAAAATTTCATACAATTCATAGCGGCGAACAGATCTCGCTTAAGAATGCATCTTTTTGGGTAAATGCGTGCTTGTAAAGTTATCTAGGATTGTTCTTTTGTAGTTTTTCCTATTGACTTTACAAACATGCATATTTCAGTGGGTTTTTATTAGCGTTTATTAATCTACCCTATGCTGTTTATTAGAGATCAATATTACACTTCTAAAAATGCATAATAGATAGGGTAAACTGACCAAATATCTTGATATACCTTAATATTGTGCTAAAACATTTTGATAGCTTCACAAAACTGGGAAGGATCTGTACATGTAGTCCACTAGGTCACCAACAGAGAGCAGGCATGTGTAGTTTCAACAATACGCGACTAATGTATCAAATATAATATCCTTGTTAAAATTATTAATATATTTATTTCACTGCAGTCCGATGTCTTAGCATCACGAATCATGGTAGATTTGCCCTATAAAGTGGTCTTGGTTTTATTACATTGAATAACTTCAGTTTGACGGAGCAACAGTGAAGTAATAATCATATTACACGTCTTCTACAATGGCACAGGCTTCATTTCCAGCGAGGTTGCCCCTATCATTGCTTGTGAGATCTGTGGCCGTCTGTGTCTTTGGCCGGCGGTTTTGTTGAGGTAAGTCTTAGTCAGTTTCTCTCGCGTATTTATTCCGTCAATGCTCCACTACCTCTTCACATCACACTCTCAAGCACTCGAGCCCTCGTTGCTAAGCACACAACAAACCCATCCACAACTGAGGAGTTGGCTAGAATAAAGGCCTTAGTACGAAAATTGGATCATGAGATAGTGGCATGTATAGTATATGTTTTGGAGAAATTAGTTCTTGTTTTACTTCACGTCTCTCTCATATGATATTTTCTTTATACAAATTAGCAGTAGCTGCTTAAATTACACGAATTAATATTTTTATTACAAACAGAGGCAAAGATAAAACATCAGTCATTTATAACATATTGGGACCAGCACATTTGAAGACAAAATTTCATAACTTGGTGAAGAATTGAAATATCGGTACAAAAATGTGTGTGTTTCTTCTATGGTCAAGTTAAACTGTTTCTTTGAAGAAAAGCCTTAGCTCACTGAAGCCTTGATTCGAGCCATCTCCTCAATTTTTATCACTGTTTAGGTTGGGGCATTGGCTGGCGAAGACTCTTAGCAATACAATTGAGGTTCAAGACCAGGCGTGGTCGACACGTATATCACATGCAGGAATCGTGCTGGATGATGACGTTGGTCCGCGAGTTTTCTCGGTGATCTCTTTAACTTCCCTAGGCTTTTCAGTCCAGCGCTGAACAAAAATTTATTCACTTTACTGTTTGGGTTGTTTGATGAACGTTTTGCTGCCCCTTAAGACTGCCGCCTACCCTACGGTTCAAATGCGTTGCAGCGTGTTCGTAAACAGGTTTTTTTCCACAAAAATATTCCACGTGTTCCCATTGTGCCAAAGTACGAGAAGAAAACAAACTTCAGACAAGGTCGGAACCTCATTGTTCAGACGCCACGCTCATTAAAAACGCTGTTTCTAAGCCCTCCAACATGGCTAAAAACGGCCTTTTAAGACTTCCGTACTTCAAAATGTGCTGACCGGATATACGTGAAACTCGGATTGCGACCTGCAGTGATCTTAGTTGCGGACTTTCCACCAATAAAATCACATGTTCACCGCTTAGTGTCCCATAGTAAAAACCGTTCGGCGGGAAGCTGGCTCGCTAGTTCAGCGCTTGGCTCGTTGAGGCGACGCGGCATTTGATGCGCGCTTCAAGGTCGACCTTACTGCTCCGACGCTTTTGAGCCACTCACGCGCCCATAATGGACGACTTGAAAATAGGCGGAGCTTCAGTCAGGTGTGGGAAACAATTCCTGTCTCCATGGATACCGCAGCCGAACATAACCTTAATTTAGCTGTTTGGCGTCACATGTCCCGGAAGAGATGTACGTCAAGAAAATTGATTATTTGTTTGGAATTTGCCGTTTTTTCAGATAAACATTAATCTTATGTATTTTCGTATCTGAACCATGAAATTGAAACTAATAATTTTTATCCTTGCGTGCAAATCTATGAATGCGCAACATTTTTGCTTTCTGCAATTACCAACTAACAAATCAGCATGTTTGTAAACAAGCTTTGTTTCCCACAGTACTTTTCCCCTACGGTGACGTCAGGGGGCGTGTACTTCAAGTCGTCCATTAACGGTACCACCTGCCTCAGGATATTTTTGTGCGATCAAGGCTTGGGAACGCATATGCACCAAAGCGGATTCTTGATTACGCGTTGCGTGCATCTTCACCTTTAAGTGTAGGGCGCTCAACTGGCAAGAAATCTCGGTGTCTGTGGCACCTCTGATCACGAATTAAGATGCATCCCTATATTTTCACAACCGGATAGCAAAAAAGACAAACGAATGATGTGTACACCTGAAGATAACTATACCAAATAGTTGAAACTTATTCCGAAAATTACAATGTAAGCCATTTTTTACCTTGCCATGAAAACACACGAGAATCGAAAATCAAAACTTGGAAATGGCTGTGGAGCGTGTAGCAATTTATAAACGGTATTCGTAAACAGATGCCATGAATAAACAGGTATTTTTCTAACGCACGGCACTGCACGCGATCACGTACCCAGGTGGTGCCATTAACAAAATAAAACATTTATTGTTAGGGCTACGATTTTGTCGTGAATAGATTTTTGCCCCACTTTGTGTCTCTCGTGCACATCGGCAGCTCAGCTTCATGGTTACCGGCAGCGTGTCTTTGTTTCTCATTTGACTGCACCGATCAGAATAGGATTATTGTGATTATGTACGTCTGTAATATGCGAAGGCATGTGAGAGTAAAATTATCCAATCACAGACGATGTAACAGAGCTGCAGATGTGCGCATGACGCATTGAAACAAAATTTTGCAAAAATCTTTTCGCCGTAAAATTGCGTCTCTATTTATTGTTATATCAAGAACTTAATGCCGTCTGCTGATCCAGGCCCTCGTAACTGGAATAAGGAAAATAAATCCTTAACGGAAGATCGCACAAGTTTATTTCCTTCGAAAACCAACTTATGAAAGGGGGATCAAATGTTACAATGAAATTACGAATTGGAAATTATGCATCTATAGTAACATTTGATATTACGAAATATATTTACTCAGTATGTTATAAAGTTAAACGTAGTAACGAAAATTATATTATGAACATGGTAAATCTGGAACATCTCTTTCCATTATTCATTATGTGTATTTTGACGTTGGCATTAGGGAGGATATAGCCTACTTCGGGCGTCTTTGTCGACAAATAAGATTATCGTTGTTTAGCATGGGAGTTAGGAGTGAGTGAGATGTTTTGGTCAGCGCTTAACATCGATGTTTTCAGCGCCCATGAAGGGTGACATGAGTTGGGTATGGAGCAGGGCCGGAATGAGAAGGCAAGGGAAACGGGAGATCCCCGAGAAAACCCGCCGACCAGCGGCATCCCACGTGCGAAAGTCCGAGGACCGACCCCGCCGGGAATCGAACCCGGGTCGCGTTGGTGGGAAGCGAATGATCTGACCATTCGGCCACCGCGGCCCTCGTGGGAGTTAGGACTATATTGTTACGTGCTCCCTGTGCTGGTCACATGCCTAAGAGAAATGTACCGCAGTCTGGTGCAGAAAATTTTACACAATCGCTACCGGAATTTTTTTCTGAAATACGAACGATGAACGTGGTTGCTTCCTAAAGACTAGTAGTAACTGGAATGACATTTTCCTATTGGCACTCATCATAATAAATTTTACATTTTCGTAAAACGCATTCATATGTTACCAAGACATATCTACCAAGTTACATTTGAAAATTCCTTAGTAAAAGTTGGCTATAATGTTTTATAAATAACCTAATTTATATTAAATAACCTATTGGGCATTTCGCAGTTAAAATTGAAGGTTATATTACCACAGAAATACTACGCGATAATATTCAACCCCAATATCTTGAAATTAAATTTTATAACTTTCTTCTATCTCATTTATACTGACTTGCAGAGTACATTAAAATTATTTCATATTGAATGAATCCAAAATAGAAAAACCAAATTCATTCATTAAACACGTGAAATAACACATAACTGTATTGAGTATGTTTCGTACAAAGAGTACACGAACTTTTTATTTAGTGTGTTTTTACCGATCAAGAAAATAACAAACAGTGCTAATTTTATTTATGCCCTAGGTATGCAACTATCTTCGAACAAATTTATGCCCTTTATTTAAGCCTAACAAACCGTTCATCACAATTAACTTGGCGTGCTGTACACGATCTGATATAATTTATTGTATGCACAATTATCTCTTCAGTTCGTGTCCGAGTAGGCGTGCGGTGTTCTTTCTTCTTTCAAACAGCCATCTTAATACTGGTCAAGCTCAGATATTTATTACAAGACGCCTTTGTGCTGTGGTTATAGTTTACAATTTTTGCGGGGAAATTTTGTCTTGCATTGTTGTGCAAATTTTTCTAGACTAGCTCAACCTTATTACAAAATAAGATGGTTTGTTGTCAAAACTAGAACTTCACTTACAGTTTCAGCTATTAAAACATTCCGTTACAAGTGAATTTTAAACTTTTATAACCATAACATTTTCTGAATACAATTTTTTTTAAATTGTTACACCAGACTTTTAGTTTAAGACGTAGGTAGCACACTGAAATTTTTCAAGCTAATTTTGTATATTTGAACATCAAAACACTGATATTATATGCGCGAGGTTAGTGTGTACTGCATTGTGAAGCAAGTAATGCAAAGTTGGTTCTTCTACTTTACTCGTTAAAGTCATTATTACCAGTTTCAGAGTAAACAGACATTATCATAACCCTGGTCTTGATTGGCATGTAGAGTTTTTTTTTTATTAATACAAGCAACATAAAGAAAGCTTTTGTTGGAAATGTTCCTTCTAATGATTTGATGTAAACGCAAACTAATATTCTGTTTGTTGATCACAACTATTTGTAGTGGTAACAAAATATCTTTGCAGCCAACACAAAAATATTTGGTAACTGTCATATAACAATTTTTTCCTTAAACTGTAAAGTAGCAAAATATTATTGGGTTAGCTTCGTAAGTACCACAATAAACAAGAAGACACGAGTTATATTTTTACACTATTTACGGATAGGCTATCATTTTCCACAAGAATTCCCATGCACTAGTAAACATATAGCTGGAAGGAATCAGCAAATACGTCATTGTATATACAAGCAAATAGTGTCAACAAATCTGTGTATCTGCGAGGGAGAACTTCGATAGGGTAGGAGAGGAAGGCATGCTCTCCGGAGATATTCTCGGGAAACCTTTCGCCTGAGAGTAAACAGGCATCGCTTCAGGAAAGTATAGTAGTACTCGGCGTGGCGTTAAAGCTTTTCTTTTCTTTCTTTCTTAACGGTCTCAGATTACATCCCTTCTTTCTCGCCTTGGCAATACGTCCATCTCTCTGCCCTGAAGGAAGTTGGTCTTGATTACGCTGAACGTGAGACAGTTGTTCCTTGGCCAGTTCTTTCTGTTTTCTTTCAGATCAATTTTATGATATTCTCAAAATGTCTTTTTGTGATGTTATTTTGTCACGCGTTTCCTATGTTTACGTTTTTGGGACTTTTGGTGGGTACCGTACAATTTTACTATTACAGAGTCTGTAGCAAAGTTGAGTGCACATTTCTGTCTGAGCTAGACATACATCCGATTAGTACATCTTTAAGTAGTACGGTAGTTTGAAAAAGGCCGTTTTTAGTTAAGTTGGAGGGATTCGAAACAGTGTTTTAATGAGCTTGGTGTTTGAACTATGACATTCCGTACTTGTTCGAAGAATGTTGCACCATCGTATATTGGTACAGTGGGCAAATGTGAATACTTTCGTAAAAAAGTGTTTCCCCGCACATTTTAACGTAGCGTCGCCCTTAAGGTGTACGTCTCTACCCTCGTGTTGAATTTTTCCATACTGAATCATGACATTTTCATAACTCCAATTCAATTTTCCAATTGTCTTGTTATGACGCTTCAACATAACATGTGGCTTCGGATTTAGTCATCGTTTTTTATATACGCTCCTCCTGAGACTAAAAAACAGCTAGAATCCATTTACGCTTTTAAAACATTTAATAAGAACTTCATTATTGTTAATCAGATATCATGAATTAACGAGTTTATCTCAAAGTAACGTATTTTATAATATAGCTATATACTCGTAGTTTAAAAAATTGTTTCCGAACTTAAAACAATAAACGAAGAACATGTAATGCTAACATGGCTTGTGACGAGATCTTAGAATGTGTAAGTGAGTGAGAGATTTTGGTCAACGCTTAACATCGAGGTCTTCAGCGCTGGTAATGGGTGACATAAGGTGAGCATGGAGCAGCGCCGGAATGAAAGGGCGGGGGAAACATGAAACCCTTGAGAAAAGCCGCCAACCAGTGGCATCGTCCGGCACGATTCCTACATGCGAAAATCCGGAGGCCAACCCCGCCGGGAAGCGAACCCGAATCGCCTTGGTAGTAGGCGAGTGGTCTGACCGTTCGGCCCCCTCTTTGTATGTTTGGAACTTTTGGGGAAGAGAATTTTGTCCCAGTTTGTTTAAGTGCCTTATGTTAACATCTGCAGTTCTGCTTCATAATCAGTGATTGGAAGTTTTAACTCTCGCATGTCTTCGGGTTGTACTAGCAAATCACAGACGTATGGTGGCGCAATAGCCTTATTGTGATTGGCATAGTCAAATAAGAGATGCCATTTCACAAAACACACTGCCTATAACCATGAAGCAAAACTGCAGATGAGCACATAAGACACTGAAACAAAGTGGGGCAAAATTCTTTTCGCCGAAAGTTCATGGCCCTTATCATTGCTTATGATTAGTTCATGTAATTACATTAAACATGGAACCCACGAATACATCAAGACGGTTGTCTGTGAGTTTTTTATGCTTAATGTTTAACAGATTTTTATCAACAAATCACCATGTTAATAACCCATACTTCTTATTGGCTGCTGATACCTCGCCTCAAGATTATACTACAGAATTCCCTACATATTAGTGCAAATTATTTAAGTGGTTTATAACGAGTTACCTTGAGAAAAATCAAGACTGCACCAAACTCTTCTGTACAAAATTCTGCAGTAGTAGTTTTGCAAAGTGATGCATGTAGAGTCACAAAATATTTTAATTGAGTTTGACTTATTTTATAATAAGTATTCCGGTTTTGGTGCAAAATTCTTAGTAACAACCCGGTTATATATATTCTTTTCCCGAAACGTTGAATTTTTTCGTTAAATAGAACTTGTGTCGTATTGTCTTCTGTCATTTGTTTGTTGTCCTCTGTCCACTGTTGCTTTTTTAATTTAAATCCATCTTTTTACATATTGGGAATTTGTTTCTTCTTTATGTCCGTCATTTGTGTTTGGGTGTTGTCGATATCTGACTGAATTCTGTCTTACGATTTCTTGCTGTTAATAATAAAAACTGACCGCATTCCTCTGGGATTGCTTTTTGGGTTTTTGTACTTTGTCAGTGAACACACATTTAGTCAACAAAACATGAGCAATAGCGTATGTCCACAAGCCAGTAGATTCTTGTTACAAAGTTGTCTCTCACCGTCTCTAGTGACGTCACTCTCAACGAGACGTAAAAGTCACTGGAGCATGGCTTAGGTAATTGATAGAATGTCCTTAGTGAAATGTGCCATGGAGCAAGCGCGCATACTTGACTCCTATGTGAAGTAATCTCTTCTCAGAGCCAATAAGGGCGACCAAGTGGCCGGAGACATTTAATAAACGGGTCCTGGCGCCGGCTTGTACGCCTAATGCCCGGCCTGGCCTGGCCCTGTGCCGAGCGCCTTAACACTGCGGGAAGACAGACCATTTCTCAAGTGGCGCGAGATTGGCGAATATCGGAGGGAGGGCAACACGGAAGAATAACCTGCCGGCTGGAACTGAAAAATTGCTGTGCTGCGGCGCCCACGAGGTAATGAACCACGACTCTTCTGCACCTTACAATATCGATCATGCCCGTTCGATGGGGATTCGATCTTATATTAATCGGCATGAGGCCTTCTATTTTTTTAAATGTCAAGTACAAGCCCTTTCCAGTCATAAACGACAGCCTATGTCACTAAGGCTCGTAATTGGACGACATTAAGCGGAAAGTAACCAACCCACAAATTAATAAATTTGGAGATAATCATACCACGTAGAAGAAGGTACAAAGTACGTCTTAGAAAAAGTAGTGGTACTAAATCACATTTTCGACGAAAAATAAGATCCCAGAAATAATTGTTTATGTGAATCATAGATACACACAGAAAACTTTGACCTTAAATATCTCAATTCCAGTTAACTGTGGGTTGGTTCCTTTCTGCTTAATGCCGTCCAATTGTAGTGGGACCTCGGTGGTCGAGGATTCCCGGCGAGGTCGGTTCCCGGAATTTTGCATATGGAAATCGTGTCGGACGATGCCCCTGGTTGGCGGGTTTTTACGGGGATCTCCCGTGATGCGCGTGTTGTCCCGTCCTTGCCACTTCCGTCCTTCAAGGTCGCGAACACGCAGAATGCGTTCACCGAGACTGCCACTTACAGAACTAGGTTTTTAACGATGTTAGATTAATATGGAGCATCGTCGGAATGTGTAAGCGGGGAAAAAGGGGAAGATCCTCAGAAAAACCTCCCGCTAAATGCAATATCTGCCGCCAAGGCGATCCGGGTTTGATTCCCGGCGGGGTCGGTCCACAGCTGGTCAGCGTGTTTTCTCAGGGATCTCCCGTTTCACCCGCCCCATTCATTCCGGCGCTGCTCCATACTCACCTCATGTCACCGCTCACCAGTGCTGTAGACCTTCTCAATGTTGAGCGCTGACCAAAATATCTCACTCAGCTATGTATGCATATTAAAAAAAATCCCTGACGTGTATAAGCTGTTGCGAAATCGCATGACTATACTTTCGGGAAACATTCCTCACATTTACAGGCGCAAAAAAGTCTAGAGAACATAGGTCTGAAAACGCACTGTTTCTGTACTGCATATAACATGAACTACAGCACACAGCGCACGGTGTGAATCATGTTACTGTAGAACGTTATCGCACAGTTAGTACCGTCCGTTAAGAACGGCTCGCCTACTATGTACACTCTAAAGCTGGATTAGTGAATATTCACTGATTCACGCTGATACATAAAGTAGTTTCAACTAATTGAATACGTGAGAAACAACTGTGAAATCCGTGACTATTCACTGATTTCGGTAAAGAGTGACAACATTCCACAAGTTAGTTAGTGAATGTCCGCAGATTTTACAGTAATTTTTCACTGATGCAATAAGTTAAAATTGTTCTTTAATAACAATTGGAAAAAACTGTGAATATTCACTGATTCACTTGTGAGATTTTGGCTCTCGTAAAGGATATCAGTGGATGTTCACTAATTAAACAGTGACTATTTTCACTGAATCTAATTGTTGAAACTGCTTCATCCATCTGTGAATATACATTAATTCAGATTTAGAGTGTAGTGGCCGATAGTGACTTTGATGTCGCTATTCGCTGTACGGGGTGGCTCACTAAAATTTCAGTTGTTTATTTTTTTTTTAATTCGTACGAGATACAATATTTGTGTACAGAACATACTATAACTATTTGCCACTGTAACGAAACTTTTTCTTTTTCAGCTTTCATAGTGTTTGTATTATAGCGTGTTAAATTCGAAAATGGGCAAAAACGGGTTTATGCAATAACAGAAAACCAGCATACTTATCGAAATGAAAAAATTCACTCTGAAGAACAGTGCCATTGACTATGGCATGACATAAATTACATTTCTAAAATTTTTTTTAAATTAGTTTATCCTTATTTCAAATTCATTTTTTTAAATAGAAAAAAGTCAATGCTGTTTATAAACATGTCATGTCATAGTCCAAGGCACTATTCTCCAACGTGAATTTTTTCGTTTTGGTAAGTATGTTGGTTTTCCTTTTGTTATATAAAACTGTGTTCTACAAATTTTGAATTTAATATGCTATAATACAAAAACTGAGCAATGTAAAAATTTTCGTTATAGTAAACCATAGTCACAGTTTATTCCTACAAAACAAACTATATTTCATGAATAAAATTTTTCTATAACATTTTTCGTTCCTCTTTATATAAGGATTGTGTCCCTATAATATTGAATTTAAATTTTGCTGTACCCTAAGCTCGTCGTATCTTGAGCAGTTAACCACTTCATACTGCATCATACGGCCCAGCAGTATATACGCCATTTTTATGACATGAGTTGATTGTTGTAAACCTCACGCGCAGCATATCGATTGTTTCAAGCAAGGTGCGAAATATTTTTGCTTCGAACGGAACAGGGATAGCAGTGCAAAGGTGCATTCACGCCTTTTTTTTTTTTTCAGACGTCCCTATCCGTCCAGACTTGTTGGTGCACATGAATGACGATGGGTACTTTCAATGACCACGTGTAGTCAGGCATGATATTCAAGACACTAGTGTTACTATGGTATCGGACGTTAAATTTATAGTACAGTGAAATCTGTGCGCAATGTTTGTTGCTTCCATTGCTGTGCTAGTGGCAGGAAGAAAATAAAAATAACAAAGACTTCAAAAGTAGTTAGTATGTCTTGAATAAACTGTAGTGTACTTGTTAACGAACGAACACATTCGGTCCGAGAAAACTTCACCCATCCTAGCGCACCGTGCGCTGTAAGTTTCCTCTGCGACCTTTGATTGGCGGGAGGAACTAACGGCAAAGGGAAAAGAAATGAGCCTCATCAAGGTCTCCAACAAACCTCAAAGGAACTCGTTCTTTTCGGGAGATGGAGGTTGTTTCTCGTTCTACTGCCTCCTCTACGGCCATCATCCAGGACCGCATATCAGACATATTTATTTATTAGTTATTTATGTGCCTCGAGCAGCTTTACTGCCTTGGTAGAGACATGTACTGGGGAAAGGGGAAGGAAATAGGTATGGACCTGCATAAAGGATATCAGAGGACCTTGTAAATTTGAAATAGGATGGCAGAAACCGGGAGCAGGAACCCGAGTCCTGCAGAATGCGAGGAGAACGTTTAATCAATGTCCCAGCTCGCCCAGTCTTTACGTTGTTAATATTGTTCTGTGGCAACCGGGACGTAAATTATACGCACCATACCTGCATATAGACCGTAAAAATATCTCGTTCTTTTACTAAGACGCTAGTGTAAATTGAAGCGGTGTAAAGCCACGGATCCTTATTTATGCTATTTATAAAGTTTAATTTTTTTAAAACCTGAAAGGGAGAAGATATCGCAAAACCGTTACATACAAGTGTTGGAATTTGTTTGTACTGTGTAGCCTATTTTCTTCAAAACATAAGTTTTTATAATTTTTGCTAATTATTAACTTTAAGAAAATTCGACGATATCGATAACTAGCCAGAATTGCACACACTTGTATTTTGAAAAAAAAAAAAAAAAAAAAAAAAAAGTATACAAAGAATTTCCAACATTTATATGCCACAGTTTTGCGATATCTACTCCCTTTTAAGATTGAAAATTTTTAACTCGCAAAAACATCGTAAATTGGAAGTGTGTTTGACAATAATTTTGTTGTGTTTTAAGTTTCTGAGCCATAACATTTATTCAAATTGTACTGTCAAAATTTTCTCTTCGGTAAAGCGTAGGATATATTTTTGGTAAACTGCTGGGCATAAATGATAATGGAATGTTTCATTAATTTGTCATGCAGAATCATTGCAAGATAATTATAGGTTAACATACAAGAATCCTCTTGCAGTGAATCTGCATGACATATTAATTAAAAATTTAATTATTATTTACGTGAAGCAGTTTACCAAGAATATATCCTATGCTTTTTCGAACAGAAAGTTTTGATAATACAACTTGAATAAATGTTGTAGCTCAAAAATTGAAAATACAATACAATGGTTTTTCAGTCCCCCTTAAAGCAGAGGTATATAAGCGACAAAATTGAATATTTGGAGACATGCGGACCACGTTTAAGTAAGATAATGATTTTGTTTTGTGGAAAAAAAAAAATATATATATATATACACGTGTACCAGCTGACTTATTAGCTGCTTTCTGGTGACTGTTTGAAGAACTACTTAACAATGTGATTTTCTTTTGGAGGTCAAGATTAAAATGAGCACACAATTACGTCCTAAATTGTATGTAGACTCACTTGATCCGGGGATGGATAAACAGTGGTTTGCTTCTCAACAGTTGGTATTAAAGTAAGGTTGGAAGGAGGTCAAGAATCTAACAGGAATATAAATAGAGGAAAAACCAAACAGTTAAAGTAGAAATGCTGACCACGGCCATAGTGGAACATATCTGGACACTTCGACATGAAAATTGACCCTTATATGACTGATTGGCGCCACTGATAAACTGGTGTTGTTTAAACATTGTATAAATGGAAGAACGAGTAGCAGGTTCATGTCGTAGCCGCTAGGAGCACTGTAGTACGACGCTATATTGCACTGTTAAAACAACACTACATTCACTACATTACTAGTGGCGCTTTCAATCATGACGCGGTCAACTCAATAGCACTGGTAGATAGACTAGTGTCCAGACCTATACTTTTAAGGCCGTGATGTTGACAATAAGCCATCGTAACTTGAAATTAAATATTCAAATAGTAAATTTACTTGTTTGATTGCTTTCAATGACATGGTGGACCAAAACAAGAACAAGTACGTAATTAAGTTCTGGAAGTCTATCGTAAGGCAGACTACATCCCAGACCATTGACCACGACTATTTCTGACCACTCTTCTGTGGAGCATGAGCATGGATTTTGTGTCGTCGAAAAATAATTAGTCCCATATTCTTGTGCCTGACGTTTGGGAACAGATTGTGGCTCTTAAAAGTAGTAATTCATTCCAAATAGAACGAACAGCAAACACGACTTCCTGTCTATAGTAGCTATGAATGGTCATCAGAGACAATTTTACAGATACTAGATCATTTATGTGACTTAATTTTTAAGGCAGGAAGTCACTGTACACTGTTCTATAAGAACCATCCTTAATTAAATAAAACGGTTTGATTCCAATGACTTAAGAGGTACAAACCCAGAACGTTCAAGGCCATCCACACAGTTGAATTTACAGTTTAATTCACCACCTGCCATATTAACTGATATCATAATGTACAGCAGTTACTTTCTTTCATGACACAAATTCACTGACCATTTTCTGCAGATGTAAACCACAATTCCAAACCGCACAGCATGTCAACAGTGAGTGCAAGAAGAATCCCGGGCCACAAGCCCCCCTCCCCTTCCCCAAACAACGGATTCGTCTCCGGCGTGTAGCACATTTTCGTGTTTAAAAATGACGGTGAAAATGTCAGTATGGTATGTTTTTTCAACCCTCACGTAGTTAGCACTGAAAATAATATTAAATGCTATTCGTTCGCAGACGAAGATAAAATAGTTACGCTGTTGTTAAACGACAGATACGACTGAAGTTGTACACACAGTTTCTTTACGGCAACACTGCTGCGTACGGACCTTGAAGTTGTTAATTTTTACCGTCGAACAGACGCAGGCAGCGGTTAAAATACGAGATATGGCGAATGTATTGGAAGCTTTACAGTCAAACAGAGATAAAATCTTCGGAAAGCACTTCGAGACTGTGCCCGAGGAACGCGTATTATTCTTGTAACAAAGGTTCGGATCGTTTTCACAGCATCTGTTTCGAAACAGGAACAGTGGTCTGTGTCTGTGACAACAGGAAATTGGGAGAAAGCGATTGAATAACGCTCCAGGCGCATTCGACCGAGTTAAGAGTTTTAAGACCAGTCGTGGGATTTTCATGACAGTGCATTCGAAGAATAAATATTTCCAACCGAAGGTATAGAAGAAAGTTTGATTAATCTTATATACATATATACATACATACACACATGCATAGAGATAAATCACAAATTATGCTAAGGCGTGAATGAAAGCAAGAAAATTGTTCTGCTTAAACACATGGCTGAATTCGTTTAATAAGAATCGTGTAGAATTTTCCTTAATGTCTTAGTGGTTCGAAACTTGGCAAGATTTAATTGCAAGTATTTCCGTAGGGGCTTTGCTAATTACCTTTCCTTTCGTTACACACATTGTATTCTAAACATTAAAACATAATAATTGAATAAATACCCCCTAGTACAAATTCAATCGAATAATACTCACACAAACGTAAATCGATATGATTCTATAAAGAGACTATGAATATGTTCAGTTTAATTACTCGCATATTTTCGTCCGCCAGCAGTCGAATCCGCATTTTTGTTGATAATTTTCAGATGCTTTGAAAAAATATTATCAAGAAATTCATTACTTGCTGTGAACGAGAATGTAAAAATTGAATTCACAAAACGCTTAAAAAATTACAGAATCGTACACAACACGCAGCATGGCAGTTTATAAACATTACCAAGATTGTATGGGGTTGTATGGTTAATTCCTCACTTCTAATGGTGTGGATAAAAAAACGTTTACTAAGCAAGTGAAGAGGTGACTTTTATTATTGGCTGTTTCAGTTAGTTGTAACTGTGTATTTACTCCGCTTGCCCCTGTATTACTTGGATTCGCATTCAGAAGGACCTGCGGCTTCGATTCCCGGCCAGGGGGTCTGTTATGCAACTTCGTTTCTAACAAAAATGATCACTAGACGTACGTAAATGTCGCAGATACATTCCAGGTCAGGTTGAACGCCAATTATGTATACTTCATTATCATGTCTGCGACTTGCTGGCGGCTGTTAAGAAACGCGTTTGACTACTGCAAGCCAGTAGTAAATAAGGAAATAATGCGAAGTGCTATCGCTTGCTACCTGCTTGTACGGTTATAAGCCAATAGATAATCGATTGTGGCCAGTGGGTGCATAGGACTGACAAGTCTAGGCTGCTGCCAGATGAATCCGCGAAATTGACGTACCTCTATTCATTGTCTGCTGTTCCACTGAGTAGCAGCAGCTAGTGGACAAATGGTCGTGGCTTGTTTATGCATATGATATTTAATTGTAACACGCAGGGCATTTAACTAGCGAAATTTTCCCATCCTTACTTATGTCTGTCTTTCGAGAATGACAGATACAAATAGTCACTAAAGATAGTCTGTATATCGTATGCTTTATCTTTAACACTTCTCTTTACCAAGATCTCAATATTCTTGGCAATACTATAAGACGTGCTCCTCCTGACTTCTAAGTTTTATGTTCTCAGTGTTCCAGCTGTTATAAGAACTAACTACCTAAATTTAGTTCAAAATAATTAAAAATAATATTTTTTTCATTTTTAGATTTCCAGTTAAAAGTTTTAACATCAGTTTCATAAGCATTCGTCTCTGGTAGGAAATTAGTGTACTTAACCAACAAAAGGTAGCAGCATTAGTACTGTATTAGTGTGGTTTGCGAAGAATAGATAGCAACACATACTGCATTAGACTTGTTGCTTGCGTCGGTAGTAAAACTTAATGTACACATAACTATAATACACGAAACGTATAACATATTTTAGTGGTTATAACATATTATAATTCTGTGTCATCAGTCACATTTCAATTTGATTTTTTTCTCTTCGAGGGGGTTATAGAAAGTTAGTTAAAAATATAGGTATTTTTGAAGGCATTCGCAGGACCAGTTTTAGTTACAGAATACGAATTCTCTTCGTAAGGATAGTTACGTAATAACTGTCGTTGTACAAAGATCGTATAAGGAAGTAAAAAAATTAGATAATAGGTCCTCGGAAAATCCTAATTTCCTGGTCTTCCGAATTTGCTCCAACCGTGCACGGTGATAATTACTTATGGGCGCGGTCTACAGCAACTTTCATCGTTATATTTTTATTTTTATATTTGTTCCAGATATTTTTTCTTATTGTATACCTAAATTGTGACTAAATATTGCTCTTAGGAAATTATTGTATCTCTCATAGTTTTGGTTTAATGACTAGTAAACGTCAAAGTTTGCATTTTATGGTTTTATGTACGTCAATAAAACCAACTGACATATCAAACTGGAAAAAAAAAATCAGTGTACAGCAATGTTATAGGCTACAACTTGACAGATATATATGAACAAAAAATAAAATATTCATGCATATTAACAAAAAATAAAATATTTTTGTATTTGAATAAAAATGCAGAGTTTTAAAATAAAAATTTTAGATTTTTCAAAATTTTTTTGAAAAATAAAAAAAAACATTTATTTTATGTACGTTAAGTTGTAGCCTACAACATTCTTATTCACTGTGAATTTTTTTTTTTTTTTTTCATTTTAGTATGTCAGTTGATTTTATGGCCTAGGCCACACAAAACTGTAAAATGCAAATTTTGACGTTTACGAGTCATTACGAAAAAAAAATTATGAGATATACCAAAATTTCATAAGAACAAGATTTTGTCACATTTTTTGTCTAAATTAAGAAGAAAATATCTGGTACAAATATAAAAATTTAAATGAGACAGTAAAAATCGCTGTAGACCGTGCCCTATAGGCCATGGCCGTTTCCCTCCCTGTTATTGTTTCCCTCACTGGTCCGTCACAATTGACTTCGATGCCAACAAGAGGTGGTTATATTAAGTAACCTGCTGGGTCGAGTAGGTTTGTTCAATGACGTGACCAGGTTTACTGTATCACCAGGTTGTGTCTAAAAAAGTCTGCAAGCAATTCATTGTGTCGTGACTTTTCGACGCTCAAATACTCTACATGGGTTATATTTGAACGCCCCAAGATATCATATTGCCTTCCCCAGGCTAACCTCGTAACTAATTATAAACTCCTGTGGTTATACACCCTCTTACCTACGTATTCGCCTCTGTAAAGGGTGCTTCGGTAAAGAGTGTACGTCTCGCCTTCTCATTCTGCAACCCGCAATACCCATGTTTTCACTCGGCTGCACTGCCTCATCCTCTCGGCTAATAAACTAGTGCCTCGGAGCGCGCGAAATTCATACCTGCGCTCTTTTTGCCCTTGCAACTTTGCAGGGTGTCATTTCCGGACAAATGTACACTAACTACTTTATGCGTTCTGTACCATTCGTCTGATTCAAGACCATTATAGTCATGTTCCATCATTTCAACTGATTTTACGATAACTATTTTTTTTTTTATTCCTAAAAGAGAGCAGATATAGAAAAACTGCTGCATTGTTTTGTTAAAAATAGATTTTTGTATGCAGTATAATTTTTTTGGACAAAAATGTACTGATTTGGCTAATTAGTTCATTAACGAGATTATACTTAATTGCATTATTTCATGAAACCATTGCATATTTTAATAATAGTAATAATAATTAAACGTCTTTATTTTCATTGTGGTGAAGTTAAGGCTTTGTCGCCTTCTCGTACACTTAACCACAAACAATAGGAAATAAATTGCACTTAAAATCGCATACATAAAAATTATGATATTTGTTATAGTAAAATAGTTAGCCTAGTATACACTGTTTTAAACATAACTGTGATACGGATTTTTTATATCTGCTCTCGTTCAGGATTTAAAAAATGAGTATCGTAAAAGCAGTAGGAATAATGGATCATAGCCTTAATTAAGGAACACCAGTACACTGGATGTTTCTATACCGATAAATACTTGTAAGAATCGGCTGTGTTCCTAGACGTGGTTAGCTTCACATGTAAATAGTGTGTTACATATACGGTACTAACAAACGGAGATCATGAGTCAAATATACCAAGGTTAATAGGAACATGAATGGTAGTTTGGCAAGTGTCGGTATTCTCTGCTAGTTGAGCTTGTATCGGTGCAATCGGCTTTAAATCAAGACTCATTTCCGGTTTTAAATCATTTGCGACAGTAAAAAATATTGTATTATTTTGAAAATAAATTAAAAGCTGTAATGGTATTTTTTTTTTTCGGGAAAAATCTACCGATTTTTTTCTTTAAATAGCTTAGCTAATTAGTTAATGTGAATTTGGTTAGTCTATTATCTCTCCTGCCGACTCCAGCCTACCTAGTGGTAAAATTACCATTTCTTAAACTCGTCCTTGAGACATTCAATTATCATCGTTACCTGTAGTAGAATGAACCGTTACCATACTAAGCCATATTTTTACAAAAATAATTTTTGTGATGCTATTATAGTATAGTAATTAGAAATTTGTGAGGAACAAAAATTTTGTAAAGTACAAAATTATTTCGCAAAACTACAAACTTATTTTTTGACCTGACGTTTTATAAAAATTTAACTTGTAGGAAGATGCTAGATGGGGGAAGATGTCAGCCATTCAGCTGTTTTTACGTTTCGGTGATTATTATTGACATTTTTTTAGAAGAAAATTTTTGCTTATTACTAACATACACAAATATCCAACGAATGTAAGTGTCTTACCGTTATTTTTTTATTTTATTTTAATGGAATATTTTGGCTTTATATTCACCCGAATGATATAATTACAAATTGTACAGTAATGCGCACAAGAAACATGATGTGAATTATCGTTATGCTCGCGCGAAATGGTAGTTTCGCATACTTGAGCGTCTGTCCATAAGTTTCGTATGCAGGACACAGTCGGGGCAGGTTGGGGCGGGCACTCCAGACGAGGGAGAACATCTGGGACACGTGGTGTCGTTAGTAACAGTCGTGAAGTCCCGCCTAATTGCCAGCCCGTCCTCCCTTAACGAAGCACTTTGTCGTCGACAGACGGTTATTGTCCCGAGAGGCGAGCGATCCTTCTCGCCTGCCGGTGCTTCCTACGTCTGCCGCAAGTTGGAACAGTGCACACGTAGTTTTTAATTGCATCTGATATGTGCAGTCAGTGATTTCTTTGGTGAAAATAACTGTGCAAGATTTTGTTTCAATGACTCCCGTCACATCTGCAGCTCTGCCTCGTGGTTATTGGCAGACTATATTTGTAAAGAGGCGTCGTTCATATGACTGAGCCAATGAGAATACGGTTACTGCGACACTTTGCGTCTGTGATTTGAAGGTAGATCCCCAAGACTTTGAGAGTTATATACAGCCAATTACTGATCATGAAGCAGGGCTGCAGATGTGCACATGAGGCATTGAAACGAAATGTTGCAGAATTCTCTTCTCAAAAAATCACCAGCTCTATTGACGGTATATCACAAATATGTTGCACCAACATACCCTTGAAAACGCTGTACTTTCTTGCAGCGTGTATGATTTCGTTATATACGTCTTGCACGGTGTAGCTGTCTGCAGAAGAATAAAGGCATCAAATATTACAACAGCGGGATTCTTATTGGCTCGGTCAAATAGGGCAACAGCTCCACGTACAAGCGACAATCAGTAATCCTTTGATTAACTGAACGTACGTTGAAACCCAGCAAATATTCAAGTTTTCCCGCGATATACCATCATCTCTAAGCGTGGCCTTAAGAGGGCGTGGTACATAATTGAACGCTAAAAGCATTAATCTATAACTGAAGGTTTCTTGTAGCCAATTTGCGAAAAGTAAACAGTAGCAATCGTAGACAATAGTTTTAACTAATGTTTCCATCAAAACTGTTTCCAGTGTTACGAACTTCTGAGGCACAATCTCTGACGCCGGAACCTCGTTTATTTAACTGCGGCACAAGAGATCACGCGTAACGAATTAGTAATTCTGGATAAATATTTACTTAAAAAGTTGGCAAATACCATAATCTAGGATTGTCCTTGAGTATTTTATCCATATTGGCTTCGAAAAAAGCGTAATAATCAATTGATGTTTTCAGCGTTTATTTATCTACCACGTACTCTTAAGAAGGAAACATACAAGTGGCATTATAACTACGGTGATCATCTGGCCTCTACTGTAGCAGCAAAGAGAAAGTGTGATTTTATTGATACCATTCAATGAAACGTACGTCATACTACAACTTTCAGTGATGATATCATTTGGGTAAGACTGTGGACTTGGGTAGATTTTGAAATCGCCCCGTTTCAATTGCTAATGTGACACGAACCTACATTTGTTTAAATTATAACTAGAGATGACAGTTTATCGTGGGAAAACTTGACTGTTTGCCGGGTTTCAACGCATGTTCAGCTTAACCCATGTTAGGAAAACGACTATACAGTAGACGCTGGTTTACAATGCATAGGTAGACACTGGAATATCGCGAATATGTTTAAAATAGTCTCCAATAAACTGTATTATATTAACCGTGACACGAGTGAACAGTTTTGGGACAAATCACACAGGCTGTGTATCCAAGCTGTGCAGTTCTGACTGGGCCTGTTGTAGAGAGAAACAATGCTACAAATAAACGATAGCAGCCAATGTTTATACAAAACATTCAGTGTTATATACATCACGTTGGAGCCTAGCAAACAGTCAACTATTCCCGCGATTTTCCAGTGTCTCTATGCATAGGTGGAGGGCAAACAGTATGGAAAATTTAAAACCCCGTACATAATATATATGGCTAGGAAAAATTCGCTAGTTCAGTTGACCTGCATTCTAGAATCCAATATCCTATGCATACTCAAGCCCCGACTATTCGCATTGTCGGCTGTCTGATTGAGTAGCAGGTAATGGACAAATGGTAGGGCTTCGGTATACACAGTATAATGAATTCTAGCATGGTGGTCGTTGAACTCGCGAAATATTCCTAGCCATAATAATATGGGATGCTTTCCATGCTTTAGGTTCCAAACAGAGCAAATGTTTAATGCTGTTACCGAGGCGGAAAAATGTGAATACATTTGACAATTTACGTAAAATGTAGACTGTAGGATCACTACCACTGATGCATGGAAACAATTTTACCATACTAAGTTTTTTAACACTCATATAGGCCTACATTAGTGTAAGTTTACAAATAATTGTCTACAGTGTCCAGATAGTACAGCGGCTAGGGCGCTCGCCTCCCACCAAAGCCATCCGTGCACAACTCCCGGCAAGGTTCACCTAGATTTTCAAATGTGAGAATCGTGCGCGTTTTCTATGGGGTATCCCGTTTACCCCACCCCTTCATTTAGACTGTAGGAAACTGTGATTATCTTGTTACATTTTTCAGCAAAATCTTAATACTCTTTGTGCGAGGGGAGCGTAAATTATATTCAAATTTTTCTTAAATATTTTAATGTAATTTGTAAGCCATTATATTTAAATTTTTCTGTTAACTAAACTAAAGATACTAGGCAAAGTAGCTAGACCCACCAATACATGGACATTCAGAACAGTTACGTCAAGAAAAGGCTGCGCGTATCGCGACCTACACTCGTAGTAATCTGCCGCGTTCGCGAAAGAAGATATGCACGTCATAGCTAGAACCCAAGGCCACTCATCAAACCTTCACCTTCAGTAGTACAACAACGCTCGGCGCTGACCGAATGCAAACAGCACAATTGCAAGAGACGAAGGCAGCTCCTTTACCTTTAGCTGTCCATTTGCCATAGTTTTTCCATCACTAGAATTTTTCCTTTCCGTCTGAAGAAACTACTGTATTCCATATCCTACTGCCACAATACTGCCAGAGCACACGCTGAACCATATACAGGATGGTTGCTATCTCAAGATCCTACCAACCCTTATGATACTGGGACGTATCATTTTGGAAACATTGGGGGTAATGTTATGATTACCAAAAGCCTCAGCTGGAGGACGGGCTAGCGACGACAGCAGTGCAATCAGGTCAAGGGTTGCACAAGACAAGGGCGATTCTCCCCCCCTGCACTGAAGTGTGGTAATATAATGTAATGTATCGGGGGAATCGAGGTCTGTTTCCTTCAAGCCTTCCAGCCGTCACCACCTCGCCAGGATGGTCCTGGGTCGAGACCCACGACGTTCCGAAGTTCGTCGATAGCCGACACAATCATCATCAGCCTCCGGCATCATGCTAACGGTGAGGTCAAAGGTGTCCAAAGGGTCACCCATCATAGAGTAGAACAAATAATTAGCTAAACAGTCGCTCCCCTCCAGCCTAATTATGTAGTACAACCGTATAGTATTTTGTAACTAACTTATGTAGAGTAAAGTCACCATAATTAAACTAACATAATTAATTTAACCGTAACCCCCACCCTTAACTTAACCACTTAAATAGTTTCATTATAAAAAGCCTACCTCTGGCTGCAGCCACCCAACCACTATAAAGCATGTGTAAAACCTACTGAAATAACAGTTTTACAACAGTACGCATCATACAACCCCTTGATGCCGCTGAGAACTGTCACTTTAAAGGGCGCTGACTTCTTTTAACAATAATTATACGGTTTCAACAAATCAGTCAACTAACAAACATTTTGTTAGTTACATAATTAGCTAAAACCTTTGTCTTGAAAAAGAGTCTATATATTTCAAATAATTTTAAACAAAATTTCCAAACAGAGTTTTGACATTTCGTTATCTTAATATTAAAAGCTTCTAACTCCATATTTGAAGTTTGATCATTCGAGCCCATTTAAACCATTATAATACGGTATTTGCAAAGCAATATTCTTACAAGTATGTTTAAAAATTTCATTTATAGTTATGTTTAACAAAATTATTATTATTTTTTCTCAGTGTGTCGGAAATACAGTATTTTTTCTCATTTTTTCTGAATGGGTGTGAAACGGAGTTACTAGGTTTTACTATTTAGTTAACGATTTGCTGTCGTTTAGACTTAATAATAGTTATCGCGGAAACAATAGTAACATAACTGTGGAAACAGGGGAGAATGGCTTTCCAAAATCTATTTATTTCATATTACAGAGCAAGTCTTAACTAGGCAATTGTTTTGGTTACAACTTGTTAAAAGAAATGGTTGGTAATTTTTGCATTTACTTAGCATATGTAATTCAAATCAGCGGTAAGCTACGCACCTGTTAGTGTTGGACTATAAATAGAATGTCACTCTCGAGTGTCACCAAGCCTCACGCGGATCCACGTGAACACGAAGGGGAATTTTTTTTGTACACAATTGGCACGAAATTTCATCGCGCGGGCTGTGTTGGTGTGGCATCACTTCGAGAGACGAGCCACCGACACCCTGTCAACCTACTTCCGCACTTCAGCTGTCGTGCTCGTTTTCCGCGGTGCGTTCTGTGATTCGCGGTTTGGAGAGCACGCCCGCGATTGTTGATAGGCCGGTGCTAAACGAAGCACGTCATCTGCCCGCAAAACATTCAATTAAATTTTCCGGTCAGCATGCAGTTAACTCCAGGCTACTTTCTGTTTTTATTTCCATATCCAAGGCCTTCATGGGTGTATCCAGGGCAGGAGCATTGCACAGAGGGAGGGTACATGGGGTTCAGAAGCCACCCCTTCCCCTTTTTCCTTATTTTAAAAATGTCATGTTAGATTATTTTAAAACTATAACTAATAAAATATTTTAGATGAGTACCTTGGCTTCCGGGCTGGAGCCGCTTCATCGTGGTTTCAGGAACCGATGTTTCGCCATACATTTCAGTAGGCATCGTCAGGGCCACACTTTTTTCCTAACCTACCCTAACTACTGTGTTATGTGTGAGGCCCGGGGAAGGAGCGGGACTAAGTGCGTCTCAGAGCTGAGCCCCATACGGATACAAGGGGAAAGTTTCATGCAGAGGAGGCATGCATCGCGGCAGAGAGGGATTGGGTAGACATGGCCGCAATTGGGGCCATGTCTACCTCCCTAAGTGTACCTATAGCTAAGCCATAATCTAAGAAGAAAGAGGTAAAAACCGGCATAGTACCGTAAAAACCCTCTCGACAGAATAGGAGTGTAATTACTCAGCAGTACATGCATTAAAAATAAAAATGGCACTGGAAAAGTAGGAAGGTCCAGGTTGTTAGTAGAGTAGTGAAGTAAGAGTGGGGCAGGGGGGGCGGGATCAGGACTACGCTTATGGAAGGAGGCCCTATATATAGGTATTCTCGGGGCCTGTTGTGTGGTTGGCTGCCCCGGCGGCCAATGAGAGTGAGGCACTGTTTTCATTGGCCTCCCTGACAGCCAATCGAAACTATATGTGCCCAAGTTTTACTAAGTTTGTATCCATCGTCTGTGTTGATATTTTCAGGGTGCTTCGTTATTTCTGTGGCTTCACATCTTGTTATTGTTTATGGTTTGGTACTGGTTGGAAGTCCTTTCCATGCTTGGTGGTGGAAGAATGCTCAGATATTGCAGATCCAAGTTTTTCATGTTGTCGTAAATGTGTTCTTTTATCCTGGTAGCTATCCTCCTTCCTGTTTGTTCAATGTAAACTAAGCCGCATGAACCTGAAACTTTATATACTCCCGCGAGTTGTTCGGCTAGAGTCTTATCTTTCGCTGAAGGTAGGAAAGTTTCCAGTTTCCTTGGTGGTTTCTGTATTGGTATTGTATGTATTACATGTTTTTTCCCAACAGTCTACTTAATCTCGGTTCAAGGATTATCCGACCGCATATCATGCCTAGAGGTGATTGTTTATCGCGGGAAAACTTGACTGTTATCTGGGTTTCGACGTGCTTTCGCTTGTGTGTAGAGCTGTTTCCCTATTTGACTAAGTTAAGGGCACAGCTACCGCAATTTTCATAACAATTATTTTATTTTTTATTTGCACCAGAAATTTTTCTTCTTATTTTAGACACAAAATTTGACTAAATTAGCTCTTATGAAATTTTTTATCTCTTAGTTTTCGCGTAATGGCTTGTTAAAGTCATATTTTGCATGTTTCCATTTTAACGACTACACTAAAACCGACTGATATACCAATTTAAAAAAAAATCACACTGTATAAAGACATTGCAGGCTACAATGTCATGATCATAAAAATAAAGAATAAAAATTATTTAAATTTATAAAAATGCTGAAACTAAAAATAAAATTTTAAAAAATTCAATTTTTTTTTTATTTTAAATACTAATAATTTTATTCTTTAATTTTATGAGCATGTCATTGTAGCCTGAAATGTCTTTATCCACTGTGATTTTTTTGAGATCGGTATATCGGTTGGTTTTAGTGTAGTCGTTAAAACGGAAACATGCAAAATATGACTTTAACAAATCATTACGCGAAAACTATGAGAGATAAAAAAAATTTCATAACAGCCAAATTTAATTACATTTTGTGTCTAAAATAAAAAAATAAAAAATCTGGTACAAATAAAAAAAATAATGATGATTAAAATTGCGGTAGACCGCGCCCAAGAATCCCTCAATTGTAATATTGTAGTGTTATTGGTCTGCAGACAGCAGGCGCGGATCCAGGAGAGCATGGGATCCGCCCCCACCACTTTTGACCTTTTATGTATAATTTATCCTTAAAATATTACAAAATTGAAAATTGTCATAGTCAATTTTTGTTTAGGAAACGCCTTAAATAGCACTATTTTGCAACTTAAAAACTAAATTTTGCAAGGGGAAAACCCCCGGACCCCTTCTTTTGACTCGGGGTGTAAGCATGGCAATTGTTTAAGGAATGCCCCCCCACCAAACAAAAAAAAAAAAAACGAGAGCTGGATCAGCCACTGGCAGACAGCTACGTTGTGTCAGACATATAACACCCAAACATACATGTCGCAAGAAACTACAATGTTGTCAAGAGTATGTTGCGCGCAAAAACTTTTCGCGGTATATCATCATATCAGTAATAAAAGACCGCGAAAACATAAGTTTTTGCCGCTTTGACCTGCAAGAAAATAAGCTTTATAGACGAACTAAGTACTTTGAAAGGGGTATGCGCGTGTAACGTTCTTAGTTATTTCTAAGCAATCATATTAAAGTATGTTGAGTAGTTTTCGAATAAACTTGTGTCGTCTGAAGCTCTGCACACCGCTCGTAGGCCTGGACAGGCGGCCACCTTAAAGGTGTTACAAAGTGCGATAAAATAATAATTTCATATTTTTACGAAATCGTGTTAGTTTTGTAGACGATACATACGGAGTACAGTTTCACCTTATGAAATAATTTTAGCTCTCGTAGTTTTCTCATAACGGTGCGTCAAAGTCAAAATTTTCTTGTTAAATTGCCATGCAAGTAGTGAAAACCAACTGATCTACTTGAAAAAAAAAATAATTCACTGTGAACTTACATCCCAGGAGCTATGTAATAAAATATTTTATAAAATGCAACGTAGTATTTTAATTTAAAAAAAATCACGAAAGTACAAAAAAATGTAAATTCATGAATTGTTTAAAATTATATAATAGTTCACGGAATGTTTTTTTAATGTCTTACTATGTAGCCCATGGAATTTGATTTCACTGTTAATTATTTATTTTACGTAAGTCAATTGGTTTGCACTATTTTCGTGGCAGCAGAACACGCAAATTTGGACTTTGACGCACTGTCATAAGAAAACTATGAGAAATAAAATTGTTTTGTTCAAGGAAATGCACTCACAAGTATTGTGTACAAAACCAACACTAAGACGGTCTGTCTCATTATGGTTACCTGGAAGACAAGATGGGCCTCCTACAGCTCACCGTGCCAGGGAGCAGTGGCGGCTCGAGGGATGTTGCCAGGTAGGGCTGCAGTTACCAAGAGCTGTACAGGATTGTGCGCTGGGTCACTCTACAGCCACTGACACGCTGATGTGCAGGTGCCCCTTACTACTGAGTGATCACATCAGATATAGTAGCCGGTAGATATTTCATGGTCGTTGGTCTACGGCGTGTTTATCGAGAGTGTACAGTTCCGACTATCTGCAGCCCCACCTGGCAACAACACACGAGCCGCCACTGCAGGTTCGAGTCCCTAGACGTGCCGCTCGCTGCTAGTCGACTGCAACCTCACAGCCTTCGGTCTCATGAACAAGGTGGCAACGTCAACAACGACGAGGCATATGATTTATCCATTTTCTGTAGACCTCACAGTAGAAGTCTTAAACCTGTTTAGTAAAATACGTTCGGCAACCGTATTTGATCGTGTTTAAAGCTAATCATGTTCGCGAGGTTATACGAAACTCAATGAACTTTCTAACCTAAAATAACTTGGAACCTGAAATGCATCATATTTAATTATTATCACATCTACACTCAACATTCGTGACTTTTTAATTATAATATTGCATCTATCCGCAATGCTGCTATGTCTATAAAGTGTATATAATTATTTTACACCTAAAAGTAAATTTAACGAGTTCAAAATAGCAGGCCAAAAAGCAGCCGTATTTGTTACACAGCTCGTTACTCCAAGCAGCAAGTAGGAGAGAAGCATCGAAGCTATATCGTTCAAAAGTACGTATGAAACCAGTTTACTTTGAACGAGAAGAGACTGCGTTCTGAACGGGTTCGTATCTCGTGTAACTGCTCCATAAAACGGAACATGTTTGAGTGAAGTAGTTCTGTATCCAGTGCGACCACGACCCTAGTTATATTTTACTATGTTAACACCGCTCCCCTCCGAATTCATGATCATGTAGGCTTTATGTTTAATTTTGAATAAACTTATAGAACTCTCCTCTGTAAAGAAGCCCCTAGTTTAAAGCTATTTTTTAATGGTTTACAACAACGTGCACAAAATATACGTTGCCAATAATCATGAAGCAGAAGCGCAGATGTGTATGTGAGGCATTCAAGCAAAATTATGCAAAAATATTTTCGTGACATATGCGTGACTCTACTAATGGTGGGTTCATAATTGATGACACAACTGTCAGCATAGAACATATGTAGAGACAGGAAAAAATCGCGGGTTCTCTAACCTGTAGGCTAGCCTGCAAGTATATTTGTGAACTGAAGTAGACAGCAGATGCTCATCAGCTGCTGGCTGTTAAAGTGATATAGGTCTGTATTAGTTACATTTTAATTTTTGGCTCAGAGACTTCCAGGAGTTGTCAAATAAGTCAAAGGTCAATTGTGAATGTGACACAAGCTTACAATTGTTGGAATCCAAGCTTGTGCCCAAATGAAAACGCGAATTTTTCAGGTCTCTAAACATAGTTCGTTCGCACAAGAACTCGCCTCTTATGTTTTCGAACCTACTGCTACATAACTGCTCAAAAGTAGACTGCATAAAGATGCTGACATAGGAAATTTTAATTAATATTTAATTTTTGTGCGGACGCATAGGGCAGCAAATCAACCACAGTAAAGGATTTACTGAATTGCCGCCATGCTGGTTTAACCTCAGAAATACACAACAGTAATACAAAGCTAGAATAGGAAATTTTCATTTCAAAAATTATATTTCTATATTGTAAATAATGTTTTACAATGTGCAGTTTATTAGGACTTATATTTCCCATTATCTCCAAATACGGTTCTACTTTAAATATTTTTAAATTGCCTTCGGTTGTTATTCATACAGCAACGTATTTCGGATTCATAAAAAAAATGACAGAAATAATTAAATTGTTAAATAATTTTGCACAAGGCTTCTGGTCTTGCACAGTTCCTGCTGTAATATGTCCTGTGCTTGTGTTTTTTCCCTTCAAAATGTGAACCAATTCTAATATGTTTGTAGACAATTCATGCGTATTTGCGAGTCTACATCGCGTAACGTAATTTCATTTGTTGAGGTGGTTGATGGAGGAGAAGGGGGGATAACGTGCGAAAGTACGCGGTGGTTCAGATGTCCTCAGAGGAGAGAGAGCGGTGACAGAAATGTTTTAACGAAACGTCGGGTCGGGCGCGCAGAAATATTCACAGTTGTCAGGCACAGTTTCAACGTCAGCGCCGAGCCGAGACGCGCAGACAGAGCGCTGCTGGAATGACGGGTTTGGGAGGAACAGCTGACATTTTCCGTTTTGTCCCCTCCTCCTCCCCCCCTCGGCCTACTCGTATTTCTCGGCGGGTGACAGGTGAATGGGCCGTTGTCTGCAACCTCAGCGAGGGGACTAGTTCCGGAAAACACGGGCATAACAAGCGTGCCATTTAGTCGGCTGCCTTTACAGGCTGTCCAGGAACAACTTCGTAATGAGCTAAGCACGGGAATCCTGGCCTACATTGTAGACAAAAATGTTAGTAGCAAATGTAGTACAAAGTCATTTTACGTGCAGTGTGTGGCAACATTGTAGTGATGTAGCTTGTCCCCTCTTGCTCTCCACAGATCTCTGCGGTAAACCGCAATTTTCATCATCATTATTTTATTTTGTATTTGTACCAGATATCTTTTTTCTTATTTTAGACACAAAATGTGACTAAATTTGGCTCTTATGAAATTTTTGTATCTCTCATAGTTATCGCGTAAAGCTTGTTAAAGTCAAATTTTGCATGTTTCCGTTTTAACGACTACACTAAAACCAACTGATATACCAAACTCAAAAAAATCACAGTGGATAAAGACATTGCAGGCTATAATGACATGCTCATAAAATTAAAGAATAAAAATTATTTGTATTTTAAAAATATATATTGTATTTTTTAAATTTTTATTTTCAGTTTCAGAATTTTTTTAAAATTCAAATAATTTTTATTCTTTCATTTTATGAGCATGTCATTGTAGCCTGCAATGTCTTCATCCACTGTGATTTTTTTTAAGTTTGGTATATCAGTTGGTTTTAGTGTAGTCGTTAAAACGGGAACATGCAAAATATGACTTTAACAATCCATTACGCGAAAACTATGAGAGATAAAAAAATTTCACGAGAGCCACATTTAGTCACATTTTGTGTCTAAAATAAGAAAAAAGATATCTGATACAAATACAAAATAAAGCTGTATTATCGTGGACATACGCCATTGCAATGTTATGTCGTCCCAGAAATCTTGGAGACTAAGAAAGACAAACTACGAAATATATTAAAAAAAAAAAAAAAAAAAAAAAAAAAAAGAAAACAAGCCGAGTTGGCTGTAGTCGTGAAAAGTCAGCCTTTGAAAATATACTGTGTTCTTTTGTATCTTCATCGTTGTATCGTCTAGTGTGTTGTCTGTGACGTCGTAGTTGTTATCCTGTTTTGTGTCCAGTATTGTATTTGTTCCAGTATTGTATGTGCTGTCTTAATTGTGATGTCCTGAGTTTTACATATTAGTTTGTTTTGTATTTCGACTTTTATTTTTTGTTGTTTATTATTAATTTTTGTCCTCTATTTGTTGTTGACTAATTCCTTATGGGATCGTTCATGTTCTGTTTTGGTTTATGTAGGCCTATGTGTTGACTACAGTCAACTCGGCTGTGACAAAATTTGGCTCTTATGAAAAATTTTTTTCTCTCATAATTTTCGCGTAATAACTTGTTAAAGTCAAAATTTGCATGTTTCCATTTTAAGGACTACACTAAAACCAACTGACATACCAAACTGAAAAAAATTCACAGTAGATAGAGACGTCGCAGGCTACAATATCACGTACCGTACAGAAAAACAAATAACAACAATTTTTGTATTCAAATAGAAGTGCTGAAACTTACAATAAAAATTTGAAAAATTAAGTAATTTTTTTTTAAATACAAAAATATTTTATTTTGTGTACAAACATAGCTGAATTTGTAGCCTACATCATCGTTATTGACTGTGAATTTGGGTAAGTGAGTTGGTTTTAGTGTAGTCCTTAAAACAGAAACATGCAAATTTTGGTTTTAACGAGCCATTACGCAAAAACTATGCGAAATAAAAAGTAATTATAATAGAAAATTTTGTTACATTTTGTGTATTAAACAATAAAAAAATAACAGATACAAATATAAAAATAACAACTTGATGAAAACTGCGGTAGACCGCGCACTTAAGGTAATTTCGTCAAAAATGAAGTCTCGTAACTCCTTGCAAACGTTTCATTAGCAGGTAGGGAGCCCTCTTACTGCTATATGAGGTGGTTTTTTATTTTCATTAATAAAAAACAACTACTTTTTAACGGAATATTTTGAAAAAAAATTTAAAACTATGAGCATTCATACGATGCATAATTCTATGTACGTGTTTTCAAAAATATTGCACCCTTAGTTCGCAAAAAAAATTTTTTTTTTTTTGTTTAATTTCATAACAAAATTTATTATACATTTAGGTGTAAAAATCTAAAATAATCATGTTTATTGCTACTAAAAAATAGATAGCAAATTGTGATACATCTGAAAACAAAGAAGGAATTCTTCAATATGAACATTATTTTGCTTATATTTTTTTTTTTCTTAATGTAAAACTAGTCTTCCCAAGCCACCGAATGGCGCGGCGTTCAGAGCTTCTGCCGGTAAAGGTTTTATTTTTTAAACTTCTTAGCATACGTAAGTTATGTTTGCTTAAGAATAGCATTCAAAGAACTTTACGCACGTTGTATACTCATTTTAGGTCGTCCATTTATCTCCGAAATTTATTTTGACACTACTGAAAATGGGGAAGAAGTGTGGTCATTTTTAAGTGTGGAAATGTTTGTGCTGAATCTTTTAAAATGCATGGACGTGTACAAATACGCCTTTGTATTAAAATGTCACATCATATATAAATAAAATAAAAGTAGTGTCACATTTTAATGTTTCATGGAGGTGAGTTATCTGCAAGAATACTGCACGCTGTGTCGTCCTTACTACTCTCGCGCTTCTAGACCTCAAACGCGCAAAATACTTTTACATAGGCGGCCACCTTAATAAAGACCATGGTTTCATACTTACGCTGTTTTTATGAGTATAGTTATTTGAATCCAAACAGTAGCAGACACAGTTCAACCGTCACACGTGTATGTTATACATTTTATATGTAAAATTTTCGCGCAGTAATAGTCTTAGTTAAATTATGTCAAAAAATATAATTAGCCAAAAAACTATTAATTTTTTGTTTCCAAAAATTAACCTTCTAGTAAAAACAACATCCGACGCAGTAAATGAACAACCTTACGTCATTAATTCAAAGTAAGAATACTAAAGACTGGTAGAAATTCCAGAACACGAAAGAGCGCAAGAATTTGGAAAGGTAGAAACGGAAAGAAACTTAGAAAGTATATTTTTAATCACAAGAAATATGTGTTTTTTTTTTTTTTTCATTTACTTCAGAAAACTTTCTAACTCAGATATGTGGGAATGCATTCACGAAAAATCTGGAGCAAGCCTTAAATAATCATGGACAAACTTGTTTGATATTTGCTGGTATCAAAACTGATAGAAGTAACAATAATAAAAACAAAACCTGTTTATGTAAAAACCTTTCACACTTATAAAAATTATTTGTTTATTTTAGAATTTTTTTTTTCATTTTTAAAAATAAAACTACACAATAAGTTTTTCATAGTTAACTTAGTTGTTGGTCGTTATATATTGCAAGTGATTCGCCGTCACATGTGATTTTTAGTTCTCAGTGCTACACTGTAAATTGTATTAATTTTTCTCTACGAGACCAATAGAAGATATGTTCCCTAACCTAACCAGAGAAACATAATTTCCCTTATTTTCGGCGCAATGTTAAGGCCAATAATAGTGAAATACTGGAATATGGCTCGGAAACATTAGTTTCTGTAACGGAAAAACCACCCAATAGTAGTTCGCGCGTTTCTGTGGATGGTCAGGGAGTTGTCACAGATGACTAAAACACGAATAACTCCTTGTGTAAACTTGTTTGCATGAAACAGTGAGATTCGTATCACGCACGTGTCGTTTGATTGGTACATGAAACAGAATGTCAGAAAATTTACAGATACGGACTGCACACCTGAAATTCCGTGTCCGAAGCTAAGTAGAAAATACTCTCTGGGGAAAATGTGTTAGGTCATTGTGAAATATTGAGCGTGTACAAGGTGAGAGTTAATTTTGTTCGGTATAGCTTCTGGAAAAGTTAGTCGGAAATGTGTTTTCAATTTTCCCGTAAAGAGTAATGCTACACTGAAAACGGACAACACGTTAGACTCTCACTCGGGAGGACCCGTGTTCTGTCACCGGCTCCGGCCATCTTTATTTCAGTTTTCCATGGTTTCCCGAAATCGCTACAGGTGAATAATGGGACGGTTGTTTAACAAAGGCCATGGCTGACTCCTCTCCCAGCCCCTGTCATTGGACCAAGTTGTGTTGCCGTCTCTAATGACCTCGCTGTCAACGAGACGTAAAGCCCACTGACCTACCGACATACCTACCTGAAAACGGACTATAACATGTAACATAATTAACTATTATGTGAAATATCCCGTGATACTACGCAAAAAGGCACTGAATATTGTAAAAACATTGGAAGAACCTTTTTTTAAAATTTATTTACTAAATGAACATTTGAATTAGGATTTCCTGGTATAATTAGTCCTACATATTCCCTTAATAAATAAACTGGAAACTTATTTCGAACTTATGTTTCCATGAGCTATCACAAAGTGAAATTAACACACTCCATTCTGTTTCAACGTGTTTAAATAGATACTGCAAGAACCGCGTGAAATTCCATACGACTGTGCACATTCACAATTGTTAGTATGGCAATAAGCGTACAATCGAGCCTCGTGCATATGTAGTCACTGCCATGTTCGTAATTGTACTTCATGAGGCGGATGTACGTTGAGACAGTTCTCTGACCTGTAGGTTAGCCTCAAAGTACAGCACGATTCACAAGTCCCTAACCAATGTTAAACACAAATTTTTTGCAGGAAGAACAAAACAGAGATTGTACATCTTCCCAGGAGGTGAAAACAATGGAGTTCAATATGACCTCCATTGTTTCAGCATAGATTTGTATAACCTTTTCAGGAAACAGGTACACTTAAGTACATAGCAGTTGATCGGTACTTTTGAATCGCCGTTTATCAGTGCACTCAAGAAGACAACGCCTTCTCATCGGCTGTTCTCAGACACGGTGATACGATACCACGTGATTGGACCTGTATGCTTGTTTATTATTGGCTGAACGTCTTCCAGGGGGTTTCAGGAAAGTCGAGAGTCAATTTGTGTAAATTACACGAAATTACAGTTGTTCGAATTACAACTTGTCCCAGATGAAAAAAAAAAAAAATATTTTTCGGGTTCGCAGCTATACGTAGCTCTTCACTCTACCCATTGTCTTGTAATTAAGGACCCCTGATATTCGCGGAAATTTTCCCATATCAACAGAGAGGATGGTTTATCGCGGGAAAATTTGACTGTTTGCTGGATTTCGTCACACGTTCAGCATATCATAAGATTACTGGTTTTAACTTGTACTTGGAGCTGTTACCCTGTTCGACTGAGCCAATAAGAATCCTGATGTTGTAATACATGATGCTCGTTATTGGTCTGCAGACAACTACGCTGTATCAGAAGTATATCATCGAATCATATAAGTCGCAAGGAACTAGCGCTTTGAATGGTGTGCTGGCACCAAATATTTTCGCGATTTACCGTCATATCTACATATCAACTTGCTTCAATGCCTCAGTGTAACACTGCTGCCTTAACTTCATTGTTATTGGCAGCGTGTATTTCTGGAAATACGTTTTTCATTTGACTACACCAATCTGAAAAACCGCACGCCTGTGATTTTCAGTAAAACGTTAGAGACACGTAACAGTAAAAAACAGCCAATTACTGACCATGATTCAGATCTGCAGATGTGCAGAAGACGCACTGAAACAAATTGGCACAGAAATTTTTTCACCAAAAATAGAGGTCGCTACTCTTAATTATAGACCCAAATATTTCACGGGTTCGTTGAACTGCCGGCTGATTTCTGAAGTCTTGTGTGTACTTCCTGTAACTGTCAATTTCTCGAAGTTATACCCTCAAATTCCAGAGGCGCGGTATTGCAGTAACATTGATCTGTAGACACAGTCAAATGAGTGACGCCTCTGTACAAATACACTGTCAATAACCATGCATCGGAACTGCAGATTCTCACGTAAGGCAGTAAACCCAGTTGATACAAATTTTTTTTCACCAAAAATTATTGGCTCTACGTATCGGCCGATACGGTCTTGCGTGTCAAATAATAACGCAAATTTTACATGCGTCTACTTATCTGTATTCTGACAGCGTTGCCACATCACGTCACTATTCTCAAGTGCAAATACCGAACAGTGGAGTTGGAACTTTTTTTTTCGGACAAGGGAAAAGGGAAAGGTAAAAAATCAAAACTAATAATGTAGTCACAGCAATAAGTCTACCATAGGAAAACCGGACGACAAGCAGTTCCTTTGGTAATATTTTTAATTGATGAAAATGCAGCTATCACAAACCATGTGAGTGTAGGCCTATTAAAACTACAAATAATTACTGAAATTTCAACACAAAATTTTTTTTTACTCACGTCCCCTATTCATCTTTGGATTAAAGTCATGATGCTAAGAAACGAAAAAAGGGGGGAGGGGGTTAGTTCCGACGCCACTGATACAATTTTTCTACTGTGGGTTTGAGAAATTTCGAGCAGTTCTTCTTGAAAAATATGGATTTAACACAATTTTAAGAAAGGGTATTTTCTGTTTAGTTTTTGCCGCATAACAATGTGAGCTGGGTTCGCGAATTTTCTGGCATTTTGTATAGCGTAAGTAACATAATGTACGTCGCAAAATCAATCATTAATTAAAATAGCAGTATGCATAGCTTTAAAAAATCGTGACGGAGAAACAAGATCGGCGCATACATAGGTTTAATCACACAACTGGTAGCCCATTGAGTAAGCAACACATTGCACTCTTAATTACAAAAGGTTAACGTGTAATTGGACGTACGTAGGTTATGTAGACTATCTTTATGTTACTCTATTGCACTGTTCTAGGTAGGAATTTTCCATACATATATTTTAGTTCAAATTTTAAGAAGTTTAGTTTTGATCCGCCTTATTCTATTGTTTCAATCATCTGCTTGGTTCTGAGAAGAAATAAAATGGTTGGGTAAATTACTAGTTTCAAAATATAATGACTTTCACCTGTTTATAGCGACGCAGCTTCCAATAAATTTTGCTTGGAAAGTTAAAATGTGTTATCACCTGTCCTTCCATGTTCACAAATAAGTTTCGTTCTATTAATCTTTCCTGCTTATATTTTCCATGAAAAAAAGAAGAATTGAATTACATTAGCCTCTTAAAAGGTTTGATGAGGTACCTAAATCAGTAGGGACAGGGAATGTCGCGAAATTATTTTTGCATCACTTTGTTTCAGTGCCTTACGTACGCACTTGCATCACTGCTTTGTGGTCAGTGATTGGATGCCGTGACACCCAGCGTCTTTAGGTTAAACCCACAAATCACAGACGCGATGTGTCGCAGTTATCCGTGTACTGATTGACACAGTCAAATGAATAATGACTCTGCACAGAAACACTGTCAATAGCCATGAAGTTGAGCTGCAGGTGTGCACGTAAGGCACTGAAACAAAGTAGGGCAAAATCTTTTCACCAAAAATTCCTGTCCCTACAAAATTTCTCACGTTTTTTTGTCTGAACAGTTAGGTTAAATAAGTTTTTCACTGTTATGATTTGCGTAGACAGTTTTCTTTCAAAACTTATTAATACAAGATTAAATTATTTTAATAAGATTGTTTACTAACTAAGGCATTAAAGTGCGTCTGCGAAAGTAATTACAGGAAGCGAAACTGGAATGTAGTGAGGTGTGGGACATTGATAAATTAATACCTGATAGTGAATAAATGAGTGGGTAGTGTGATCAGTAGATACGGTTAAACACAAATTTACACAAGGATGTGAACTGAAGAAGGACTCGACCATGGGTTTTGTTAAGGAGCTATCCCATAATTCATATAGGCTAGAGTGATTTCGGAAAACAATAAAAAACCGAAATCAGGAAAGACTGAGGCGGGGATCTAATATGAGTCTTCCGAATGCGAGTCCATCTTGTTTCCGTTGCGTAACCTTGTTCGGTTTAATACTTGGGAAGTGGAGAGGTTACGTAGTAAAACGGACAATACGAAAGTTATTAGATATCACTGTCTTCCATGAAGGATTTAACTTACGTTGTTTACGTTTTTGGAAATGGCAAATTATGAAATGAAGTAAAATTTCTTGTGTCGCTATTGTTGGTTTAAATTAAGAAACTAACGGAAATATTTCATGTTAGGTTTAAGCTTTATTTTACATTATATAATTTTAAAACGCCGTTATACAAGTAAAAGTAAAAATCTTATTAAAAACCTAATACTTGGATATTGTAAAACTGACATTCGATGTCGGACTTTAAAACTGACTTTAAAATGACCACAAATGGCAACAATATGACAACAGCTAATCCTGCCTTTGTTTACTCTTATTTTTTTTATTTCCTAATATGGTTCTTTTGAGTAATTGTTTGAGATGATGGTTTATCGCGGGAAAACTTGACTGTTTGCTGGGTTTCAAAGCACGTTCAGCTTACCAGAAGATTATAGGTAGAGGCACGTCAATTTCGCGGATTCATCTGGCAGCAGCCTAGACTTGTCAGTCCTGTACACCCACTGGCCACAATCGATTATCTATTGGCTTATAACCGTACAAGCAGGTAGCAAGCGATAGCACTTGACATTATTTCCTTGTTTACTATTGGCTTGCTGTAGTCGAACGCGTTTCGTAACAGCCGCCAGCAAGTCACAGACATGACAATGAAGTATACATAATTGGCGTTCAACCTGGCCTGGAATGTATCTGCAAAATTTACGTACCTCTAATTATAGACTGTTCATTATAAATTGTAATAATAATTAAAAATATGTTTCATTGGGCCAGTACATGTTAACTTTTGAGAGTGTTGAACGTGTAAACTGGTTTTCAGTTAAGTTTTCATGTTAATAATAGTAAAGGTTGCTGCAAAACGGCCGATAGAATAGGCCTACATTATACAGTGCTCACTTTATAGTGAACAGCCTGTACTGGCTTTCGCTGTTACCGTACTCTACTGAGCCTATAATATTCCCGCTATTGTAATATTTTATGCCTGTTATTGGACCGCAGACAACTAGGCTGTGTGAGACGTATGTCACCCAGTCATACGTGTTGCAATTAACTACAGCGTTTTCAAGAGTATGTAGGCACAGAACATTTTCGCGATATACCTTCATCTCTAATTATTGTGCGTGTAAACACCTATTCAGAGATTACAATTTCTTTCTCGCTAACAACATAAACGCTGTTACTTAGTTATATATTTACTTTAAAATATATTTTAAAAACATGGCAGTAACTGCAGGTGTATGTATGTTTACGAGTTGTCAATAAACAGTGTACAAGTTTCTGTTTGGTATTTTAGTTTTGTATTGTAATTTGCCTTTGTCACTTCGTAACTGCTACATTATGTTCTCAGGTACGCGTCTAAACTGCAGCGTAGCGGTATGTTTTGTGCCGTGAGGTGGTAACATGCTGCCCGGAGGTGAGTACAATTTATTTCGCTGGAAATTAATGCATTTTTACCTTGCAGCAGAATTTTATGTAACATAAATTTCTTGCCTGCAATTTACGTTTGGTTAAGTATTTTTTCAACTCTGCGTGTGCATTTTAGCAATCAGTGTTGAGGCCTTTTCACATCATCAAATTTTGCTTCAATTTTGTCAAATTGATTGAATTCACTGTTGTTTTAGGCTTGGTGATGATCTCCGATCACTCCTCAAAAACTTGTTAATCTCGTGAAATGTATTAAAAAGAGCTGATTTAAAACTAGCGCAGTATTTGCGAATTGTTACTATGATCACCAAAGTATGTGTTTCGCCATTTCAATATGCCTGTGCTTTTTTTATTTTAACCAAATTGTTAGTTTGTATTTCATAGAACTAAGAACACTTGTTTTTTTCTCAGTAGTATTCGTAGTACTATCTATGGGAAAACTAATTTAAAATGTAACATAACGTAATGGAATGTTTACATATTTATTTTATCATTAAAAGAAACTTGTTACTCGACAACAACTAATCCTCCTGTGAGGGGAAGAAGCGTGGCGCTAGTAGTAGGGAGGGGAAATGTACTGCGCCTGACATGAGTTCATGGCACACGGCCAGTGGAGACGTAGCGGCGAAAACCGAGCCAAGTACCTGTGCCACAGTATTATGGCCAGTAAGTAGTGTGGTGCGCCACACCAGTTGTGCGCGGTCGTTAACGACAACAAAACGGTATTTCTAATTTTTCTCGCGGGACTAGTTGTCGTGGTTGAGTAGTAGAGGTGTAAATTCAGGACTGCCGTTTATAGACTCCGTTAAATGGAACAACTATCACTCTGTCTGTCATGATCAGAAACGTGCAAATTTAGCGTTACTGTTTGGCGCGAGAGGTCACGTGTTCGACCTACTAAATGACAACTTAACAGGTTTCCATGGAATATTGTAATGAATAGCTCAGTTATGTCACTGTTCAAAATTTGTATTTTCAGTAGCAAAGAAGGTACAGAAAATTGATTCCCAGGTCTTAGGCGGCCAGCTGCGTGCACCTTACCTTTTTATCGAAGAGGAGCCGAGTGGTGCGTGTTTATCTATCCCACGAACGAGTGCACTATTATGACTGCTACTAAATTGCATCTCAGAATTAATTTATCTTTTGTGAAAAAATTTTTAACTTGCTGGAAGAGCGAGTGAAGAAAAAACGATATTAGGATGATAGCCTATTTTGGCAACGAGACGATGATGCACTGCAAACTACAGAAAATATCTCCAACAGAACTGTGCGGGGTGTATAAGGTAAGTGCTAACTGGACATTATAGAATCCCTCGCAGAAATGCCTCGTCGCTCCCGTGACACCGTCACACTCTTGAATTGTTGTATTTTGTGTCATAACTTTTTATTTTGGGTAAATTTATATAACTTTAACTTAACTGCAAAATATACCATATACAAATATACTTTTGGACGTCGTAAATCCTTGTTTGCATTTACTGTTGGCACAGATCTAGTTGCAGTTAAGACAGTAATAAAAAAAAATTCTAACTGCAGTAGGATCTGCAACAACAATAAAGGCAAACAAAGATTTACTATGTCTAAAATTATATCAGTATTAAGTTTTTTCTTCTGCAGTTAGGTAAAAGTTATATAAATTTAACCAAAATAAAAGTTATGACACAAAATACAGAAAGTCTAGATGTCGACGTTATATCTCTCTTTTAAGGGTGTTCAAGTGTGATAATTTTTTATTTTTATTTTTATGAAATAATATTAGTTTTGTAATCGGTACTCGTGACTACAGTTTCCTCTTACAAAACAATTTTAGCTCTCATAGTTTTCTCATAACGATGCGTCAAAGTTCAAATTTGCTTGTTACACTGCCATGCAAATTGTGAAAACCAATTGACCTACTTAAACGAAATAATTATCTATGAACTTACATCCCTTGAGCGATACCATGAAATATAAAAAATCCCACAATGTAATATTTTGAATTTAAAAAAAAATACTTAAAGTACAAAACAAAGTTGCCCATGGCATGTTATTTCACTGCGAATTATTTCGTTTACGTAAGTAAATTGTTTTTTTACTGTTTTCACGACAGCAGAACGTGCAAATTTTGACTTTGAAGCACCGTTATGAGAAAACGTCAACATTTTGTAAATACCTTGGAAGAAAGGACAAATTTTTGTGTACATCCTGTAGGTTTTGGTTATGCTACTGGCTTTTGTCTGTTGAACTGTTACCATATTTGGCAGAGCCCATGAGAATTTTGCTAGTGCAATCACTCCTGGGAAAACTATTTACGTGCTGGTAAGTGGGCTTTACGTCTCGTCAGCGAGGTCGTTAGACAGTGTGGCGCACAACTTGCTATAATGACAGGAACTAGGAGAGAAGTCGGCTATAGCCTTTTTTAAGGGCGTTAGACCCGTAAAATTTAATTTTCATATTTGTGCCAAACACCGTTCAACTTTTGCACATCACGACATTTCCTCAAATAAAAAAAAATTAGGTCCCATAGTTTTTGTAAAATCACTCATCAAAGTCACAAAATGGCCATTACGGTGCAGCCAAAATAAAAAAAAGTAATTAACTAATTAATTCAAAATTACGAGTACTGAAAGTAAGGTTATCAATGCATTGCATAACATGTTTGACAAAAGTTAGTTTTTAATATTTCAGTAGTAGCCGAAAGTCAAAGTTAATGCAAAAATTTACTCATGTTCATCAATTTTAAAAAAAATACAAAAATATATAGCTTTGTGTTTACAAGAGTGTCTTAAAGTAGTTCACATCATTAAGTATCGATATGAATTATCTTGTTTCTGCAGAGTTAATTATTTTTTATTATTTTGGCTACACCGCAACTGCCATTTTGTGACTTTGATAGGTGAATATGCTAAAACTATGGGCCCTAATTTTTTTTTTTTCATTCGGGGAAATGACATGTTATATGATGTGTAAAAGTTGAACAGTGTTTGGCACAAATATAAAATTTTGAATTTTTACCGTCCCAGCATTTACATGGAGCGATTTCATGAAACCATTTAAAGCCGAAACCAGGATGGTCGGAGCCGGGTATCGAACCCGGGTCCTGCCGAATGCGAGTACAACGTGTTACCGTTGCGCCACGTCGCATCCAATCAAGTAGGTTGTAAGAAAATGGAGCGTTTTCATAGGTATGTTGGCATAAGAAAGTTTCTCCATAACTCACCATCCCAAATGATGATTCTAAATAGCCCAGAGTCTGTGTACGATTTTAAGATTATATACGTACTACTTAAGTCGTGTTTATATTTGAGTGTAATGCAAGGTAATGTATTTTACCAAAGAGCTATAGTTATATATCTCAAAGTTGTTTCTAAATCTCAAAAATTATCAAACAATAATTATTTACAGAACGGCTTGTGATGAGTTTTTCGGTAGCAAAAAATTAATTACTGTTTATTTGTTCGTATTAATATTGTTCGTTTATACATGACCTCTGATGAATTTTACGTCCAATAATTTTTGTCGCATTGCTGCCTGGCGAAATGAGGATTTTATTGATTTGTTTAATAAACCGACAAAAAATTGCTTATGGGATTTTAAATATTTTACACCGAAAAGAGACATGAGGTACTCGTTAACTCTGATTGTAGGCGTTAATTTTTTTTTATTATTGGAAAATTGTCTAGATGCAGGGAACATTTGGCATATTTCTTTATATATACCTAGAGACACTGGAAAATCGCGAAAATATTTAACATAGTCTCCAATAAACTGTAGTATATTAACCGTGACACGTTTGAACAGTTTTCTAGCAAATCAAACACGTTCTGTGTTAAAACTGTACAGTTATAATTGGGTCTGTTGAAGAGGGACACAGTGCTTCGTATAAACGATGACCAATATACTTGCAAAACCTTCAGTGTTATACATAGCATGTTCGAGCCTAGCAAACAATCTACTTTTCCCGCGATTTTACTAGTGTCTCTATGTATACACTTATACGTAGACCTATGTATGTCTGTGTGTGTGTTTTCAACTTTTGCGTTATAATGCCATTCGACCAATTGCGATGCAACTTTGGTGGGTTATGAGTGCGCGCACGCGAAGGTTTCCGGCTAGAACAATCTGTACAGCCTACATTTGTGGGGAGGGGAGGGACACAATAGTGCAGGATGGCAGAACCGGGTACTTTCAAAATTTTGCAAAATTTGTTTCTAAAACGATTATTAATTACCTGAACATAAATTTGTACCATTTAGAGTATTTAAAAAAAATTGAATCTTAAAGTATTTTAGAAAATTAAATAAAAATGACCGTAATTTACTAATTTTAATACTATCAGTTTAAATGTTATTACTTTTCTATAAATTTCAGCTGCATAATTTTATTTAAAAATTTTATATTTTACGAATTACTTAAGAAAATTTGTAATACTCAGACTGAACTTTTGCACAACTCAAAGAGAAATTAAATTGAAAACCGTACGAAGGAATTCGCGGGCAATTGGCATTAATATCAAATTCTTACTTTTTATTTTTTTTTGAGTAACCTTATTTTTTTCGTGAGGTAAATTTAATTTCTTATATTTGTAAGGTTCTTAAAAATACGTCTTGGTCGAAACTATTAGGCATACAGCAACAAGTAATGTATCGTATGGTATAGGTAAAATGTTTCATTAGGCCTTACAGGGTTTGGTTTGACTATCTATTTGTGCGATAGCGTAGTTTATATGGTGTTAAAACTACGTGATAGTATTTTGTATACAATTCTTAATTGAATTCAAAATTTAAAAAAAATTAAGTAAATGAACTCCATAAAAAATAAGTTAAAACGTGTGAAATGTTTATTCGTATAAAATTTATATTTAAGGCCTTACATATTAATACTTACCTTCAGAAAATAGTGCAACATTCAAAATATACTTTAAGACAACTTCTTTAAACTATGCGCGATAAAAAGTTAGTATAAGAATTTATAATTCCAGTACCACAGTCGATATTTCATGATACTACATTGATTTAAACTACCGGATTTCAATAACTGAGACCATAGTTACAGGAAGGTAACACACAGAGTCACGTTTATATATAACTAAACTTTGTACGTCAGGGCACATTAAATTTTTAAGAAGGAAGACAAATTGGCTTTAAAAGTGAGGGTACGGTTGTGTTATATCTTCATTATCTCTCGAGTAATTCACAAAAGCATTTAGCGGAGTAGGTGCAAATAAAAAGCAGTGAAGAATTACCTATGAAAAATGTGCTGTAATTATATTATAATTAGTGCAGTTCTGCCGTATATTTGTGCCAAAATTAACAAACTCGCCCCTTAATTAGTTATTCGTTAATTTAGATGCTCATTTGTTTGCGATAAAAATGTTTGTTTCTCCTTTGCAACAATTTAGTTTTTTTATTTAGAAACAGCATATTTTTAATTTGCAAAATATTTCTGAAAAAGTTGTTACTGAACATTCATTCGCCGTACAGAAAGTACATACAGACCAATCACGGTAAAGTGAGTACTTTTCAAGACCGTACAAGTTTAATTGTAATTAAAATCATATTTTATTGTTGCACGAAATGTAAATTTACAGTGGTTTCTGTACACTCGGTTTATCACTAATGCTGTTTTATTTATATTACGCTATGTAAAATACAAATAAATATAAAATAAAATTAACTAGGCATTTACTTCTGCTAATTTTACTGAGTGAATAAAGTGAAGCGATTTTAGTCGTTATTTAACACCAAGGTCTATAGCGCTGATAACGGATATGAGGTGGTTATGGAAAAGCAATCGAATGCAAAAGTGGGGAAATGGGAGTGGCCCCGAAAAAAAAACCGTCGGCCAACAGACAAATTTCCTATGTGTAAATATCGGCCCTTTACCGTAAAAAAAAAAAACTTACAATTTTTTTCGTCATCAGACGTTAAATTTCGAGAGATGAAATGAGTACATTAGTCATGTGGTCATCTTTATATTATAAATTTGTGAATTTATAGAAATTAGCGAATATGAGAGGTGTAACTGGGCGTTTAAAAAGTGTTAACTTTACCATGGCCATCCTACACGAAATTTAACTAAAATGTTGGTAGTCATGCTTAAGAAAAAGAGGGATGGAAGCGATGGTCTGGAGATAGCATTTACAGATATGATGATTTATCGCGGGAAAACGTGAATGTTTGCTGGGTTTCAATGCACGTTCAGCTTACCAGAAAGATTATTGGCTTTCGCTTGTACGTGGAGCTGTTGCTCTATCTTACTGAACCTATTAGAATACCGCTATTGTAATATTTGGTGCCTGTTATCGGTCTCAAGTCAGCTACGTTGTGTCAGACGTATATCGCCCAATCATATGTGTTGCAATTAACTGCACTGTTTTCAAGGGTATGTTGGCACGAAACCCTTTCGCGATATGCCGTCATCTCTAACCATTTCATTAAAAAAAATTTTCGTAGATGACACAGTATAGACCAGTGACTAGAGGTTATTAGAGAATAGTAAATTTAGCGGGTTCAACGACCAGCAGGCTGGACTGCATAGTCCTGTGTAATATTGGCTGCTGCTCCAGTGAACGTCCAGTCGTACATGTGACATTGTAGCGCGAGAATCAGCAGTGTTTTCATAGAGATCTGCTATTGGTTCACAGTCCTCAAGGAAGATTTTCGGTAGCAGTGACACAATCGCGAAGGTACCGTAATTTAAATAAATAAATGTAAAAATAAATATTTTTTTCAGGGTTTAATTTAACCATCTTTGATTCTTGTACGTTTAGTATGAGTGAGTAGGTTATAAATAAAGTTTATATTAGTACTTGTTTGAAATTAAAATTTTCAACTTCCGTTTATGTATGTTTATTTTGCACCAACGACTCCTAAACCCCACCTTCCTGAGGCTGTGCAAAAAATGTAGCACTCGGGCGCAGAAGTTGTAATTACACCCGCCAGGGTAAAAGTGTGGCTGTAGCAACTTGAGTACTGCTACGAGGCGCAAGAACGCCTTGTTGGATCTTAGGTGCAGAAATTGTAGAAGGTATACCGACCACGCGAACAGTGCTATACAGTCGTAAGGCTACTTAAATGTGCTTGCTTTTAATTTACGATCGTGAAATCTTAGAATGTGTTAATCTACAATTTTGATAGCTCTTTTTTTCTCCAAGTCAATTTATATGTTTCATCCATGCGCCAAAATTACCATTTGCATTAACCTAATTGATACTATGAGTGTAAGAACCTTTTGTTGAATAAAATTTTCAAAACTAAATTAGGTTTAGTCTTCTTTAATATTAGTGTAATATTTTTGAATAAAAATGAAAACGATTGCATTTCAATTACAAATATGAGACATTGACTTATAGGTTAATTTTCAGCGTGAATGTTAGCATTTATATATTATGTGCATTTAACAATCGCAGAATTTGGAAAAGGTGTGTGTGGGGGGGGAGGGGTGAGATGGGGGAGGGGGAGAGAGTGTGTGTTTATATACACACATTATATATATATAATTATAGATACAATATCTTTTAAATCGCAGAAACATACATTACATAGCACGTATGGAAAGATTATTTGGTTAGCGTTATGTTAAGTAATGTACAGTCAAACCTCTTTAATACAAACCTGAAGGGACCAAAATTTTGGCTGTTTGTAATAATGAGGTTTGTATTAACAGATGTTCACTAAAATCTTAAAAAGTTTCTAAATTTTCGGTCACTCTGTCACGTTCCAAAGGGAATAAAAATCGCTTTGTATTAATGAGAACTTCGTATGAACAGGGTTTGTATTAACGAGGTTCCACTGTATTATTATAATTTTTTTTGGTCATGTAAAACATAATCGAAATTTATTAATCAAAACTAAATTGAACATGGCATTAGTTTTTTGGTGTTAGCATTCTGTGTTGTGTTTACCTGACGAGTTCATCTTCTTAACTAAACAGGACTTCTTTGTAAAATATCAAACTTAAAAGAGGCTTGAAATTAAATTAATTAAAGGTTTTATTTGCTAACAGTACATTTATAGCATTTCTGAAGGATGATACTTTTAACCAGAACTTTATCGTCACGAGATTACTTGTTTCCGTGAAACGGATCACGTGGGAAAACAATAATCCTCTTAGTGGAACATCGTTGTTCGAGAATAGACAGAAAAAATAATTACAATTTTGCCTCCACGCTGTGGTTAACTGCTTTATTTTACTTTTTTTTTCAGATGTATTAAAAATGGTGAGCTCGAAAAAATTGTGTTTACCCTGTTAATGTGTGTTAACCTTTAGTTATTTGTAAGCCATTGAGTCTAATCTATATTGCTGTTAAGCTTGTCAGTTATGTTTTTTAGGCCAGATGTAGTTTTAAATATCACATAAATATTTAATTTTTTTAAATGTATCAGAGGTAATAGGGTGTCATTATTGCTGTTACGTAAATACGTTGCAGACAACATTCGAAGTAAATTACCTTACACTGTAAAAAATCGAAAGTTACACGCACGTTTAGTAATTTTACATTTGTGTACAGATAATTATGAAACAAAAATGCATGCAAATCGTTGAGATTAAGAACACAAATGTCGACCTATAGATATATTTACTAGAAAGTTGATGTCAGATAACACCTAAAGTATAAGTGTAAAAATAGACAGAGTTTTAATAATATTACGTGTAGTTTTGCGTTTTATTACCACACTATTTTTGTATTACTACACCTCTATAATTAAAAAAATAATATGTCCCACAGTCAGTTTTAAAAATTACAGATAATTTTTTTTTAATTTACACTAACAAATTCTTTAGAAAATACTATCGTTACGTAAAACTAACTAGATAGTTCGCGACAAAGTCAGCATTTTTTACGACCACATTGCACAGAATAAGCATTAAGGCCGTGACTCATCACTTCTACTGCTTTACGATAATTTTTTGAATCTGAAACGAGAGCAGATGTTGAAAATCTGTTGCACAGTTTTCTTAAAAACAATGTGAACTATTTTTTTCCAAGGCAAGGTACACAATGGTTTCAGACAATTATGCAACTAAGCAAATTCTCATTAATGAACTAATTAGCCAATTCTATTAAACCTTTCATCTAGAAAAATCAGGTTACATGAAAAAGACAATTTTTTAGCAAAACTGTGAGACAGTTTTTCGATATTTGCTCTAGTTTAGGAGTAAAGGAATAACTATCGTCAAAGAAGTAGAAATGAAAGATAATAAATAGCCTTAAAAATGCTGTGTATTGTGACCTTAGATGTTAAGTTTTGAATAATGTATAGGCCGTTCACGATAAAGTGAGCACTGCATAAAGTTTTCATTCGGCCGTTTTGCAGTTATAATTACTATTTTGATATGGAAACTTCCATGTAACTAAAAACCTGTGTAAATGTTTCAACACTCTCAAAAGTTAACATCTATTAGCCCAATTAAAAATATTTTACGTTAATTGCAAGTTCTAATGAGTGCTCAGTTTTTTCGAACAGAATACACTATCTGTGCACTTAGATTGTTATTTAGGTTGCTATGTTCATATTATAAAGTGGCAGGAAACTATACATTTGAGTCAATAGGGCTCCAAAAGTTCTCACTTTATCGCGAACCGCCTATATGAAATTCCGTGTTTGGTCCACGTACTTTTTTTTTAACATTTTCATTATGTTGCTCACGCTCACGTGTGGTATACTTGTTGCGTTCTTGGGCTGCTAACACTAAGGTGCGGGTTCGAATCCTCGAAGAATGATAAGTTTCCGGTGCTTGGAAATATGCGTTTGTCAACAGCGCAATGCCGAAACATATTATGTACTTAGGGAAAATTTAAAATATATCATACCTAACCGAAATTACGGTTCTGAAATCAATAAAAAATTTTGCACCAGCGGAATGCTTGACACATACAGAAAACAAACCAAATTTTAAGGTTTTTTTTTTCTTTTTGCAATAGAGAATGTTTAACACAACATCAATCACGGCATTATCAAGTTACATAAATCTATTACATTTTTCCATAACATAACTGCGAAGATAAATGGGCATAGCTGGTGTAAAAGTACACAAACATTTTTATGTTGTGCTGTCATGTACTATGTGCACAATTACACTTCTTTTTTGACAGTCAACGTACGAAACGTGCGTTTGGGATTAAGTTCGAACCAAAGTCGGCAAGGTCTGAATGTTTGCTTGCGAATTGTTAGTTTTTTCACCAAAACGTTGATGTATTTGGCAATTGAAACAAGTCAGTCTGACGGTTTGTGATAGTAAGTAAAGTTTTCAGTCGTAAATGCTTCCGTCGGCAAATATAAGTCTATTATTTATTCGATTTTATTCTGCTGTAAAGAATACCTATACTTTGCGGAGTATCAATTTCGTAGCATAATTAAAACAATTTTATTTTATTGTTATATATCCTTTGATAATATAAAATATGCTAGGGAGTTATTTATTTGGTCAAACGCAAATTAAATAATCTATAACTGAAATAATAAATAAGTTAGTTCAAATTTTTTCAGTAATTTTGTAGCCGAAATTATTTTAGTCGTTGTTAACTGGATAAAAATGTTGAGCTACAATTGAGTACTATATAAGTAAAGTTTAGACAGAACCAATCATTAAAAAATAATCTTTTCGATAAAACGTTTACTTAAAAAATTAAAAAAAAAATTGCATTATGTATGCAAAACAGTCACACTGAAAGCTACAACAAAGCGTACAACAGAAGCAACAAATACATCACTAAAATAAACATTAGCATGCGTTACTTTGTGCACATTCTTACTGCACAGAACTGACCTCTTAATTTTAATTATAATTTTATTGGCTAAATGGCATGAAGTTCACTAAATAAGTTTGTTTTTTATCACTACTGAGCACAAACATGCAATCAAATTATAGAAATTATTTTATTGCAGATCATGCTAAGCCTAAGGGCGTGCAAGATTCTCACATGGTGGAAAAAAAATTAGTATAATTTTGTGTCGCTACAGAGTAGTTTTCAAAGTGTACTACGATAATTAAAACGGCTAAAACTTGCAGAACTCTAAATGATGTTGTAAAGCAGTAAGGTAAAAATAATAGTAACATGGATTCTTTTTTTACGTAGGCCTACGAAATAGGTTTAAATTTCCAATAATAATTATTTAGGAGCATTTCATAAATTTTGCTCAAGAAATTTGTAAAAATGTTTGATTTACTAATGCTAGTGAGTAATCACTGGAAGTTATTTAGAAATTTAAAATATTGACGAGCAGCTGTGTTCGTAAAAAATACGTGGCGCGAAAACCTACATGTGCGCTCTGTTTGAAACGTAGCGCCCTGTACTGCATCTATACGGGAGGGGATAGTATAGGGGAGGATATGTTACCTGCAGCGGCGCGGCGTAGAGCGGGTTGCGGGTACGTCAGGCGCGGGGCTGTGCGGGTAGCGTCTGTCTCCTGTTGCCACCTGGTGCGCTACTGAGAAGAGAAGTCTCCGTCAGCGGCTCGGCTCATTTATAAAACGGCCCCACGCGACGACTGCCCCCCCTCACTCCTCCCCCTCATGCTCGTGAGCAAGGCGCGCGCGTGTGCCACGCGCTCCCTCCCCCTGACGTCACTGGTGTCGGCAGCCAATGGGCGAGCGCCCCCCGCCGACCAGGGTAATATAGGGGTAACAAGCTCGCATTGCTTGCCGAACTTGTTAGCGTGGGTTGTTGCGAATCTCCCTCGACGTTAAAGTCCACATACTCGCATTGCCAATAACGCCTCGTTTTCTCGTGTTTGGACGATGCTAATAAGCACACAGGGAATCGCTATGATGATGTTAAGACAGTCAACTGTGTACGCACGTGGCAACCAAAGCCAATCTCGCGACTGCACGTCGGACACGATCAACTCTAGCATTTAGAGCACGCACTTCGAGTCGGGCCACGGCAATCCCCGTGTTTTTATGCAACGTTTGTTTTACGAACACTGGTATGTGTTGCATTGGAGGGCTTCTTCAAACAATTACAGTTAACCGGGAGATATCCACTGCGGTTCAGGAGGAAATAGGTTCGACTCCTGTTCCCGTCATCCTGAATTAAGTTTTCCTTGGTTTTACGATATAACTCCAGACGAATGCTGGGATTGTTACGTAATCAAGCCATGGCCGACTCTTTTTCTCCATATCGAAATGTCCTCGCAATCGAAGAGACGTAAACGTTAAAATATAAAAAATGAAACGAAACAGGGATGGTTCTTTAAATAGGCCATGGCCACTTCCCTCCGTGTTCCTGATTTCCGCAGCCTCCGGTTCCATCTCTAATGACATCGGTGTTGATGAGATTTTAAGCCTTATTACCTTGCCCACATGCACCATGGCTATTGCTTACGGTAGACGCGATCTCAATGCCAAATTGTAAAATTTTTGCACATTTCAGTAGTTAGTGCCTGTTTTTTCCTAGATTTAATTAAGTAAGTAACTTAAATTAGTGATTTATTAAAGAAGATTGTACACGTTTCGTGTTCGTGCGTTTAATTAAGTCGCAAAGTTTCAAGTAACCGATATCATAAAATTTTATTACACAATTAGTCTGAGAATACGAAATGTAATTTTAGATTGAGGGGACTAAAAACGTTTAACTAAATAATTGCTTATAGTTAGAGCATAATTTGAAACATGAGTCTTGTAAGATAATTATACTATAAATACAGACCCCAAAATTTTGTGAATTAATTTCAGAAGACGTAGATTTCAAGTCCTGTACATGTGCGTATTTTGCGATTGAACCAGTTTTTCTAAAATCTTGTATTTAATATTCTGAACCAATAGCAGTGCTGAAAAAAACAATCACCGAATCCCACACTATTTTGTCACATGCAGGGTGGCGAGCGACCAGTAAAACCGGGAAAAGTCAGATAGTTTAAGACGTCTGGAGAAGTCAGGGAATTCTCTATAAAAAAACTGGAATTTCAAAATTTAGTAAACGAACATTTCTGCGGGTGGTATTAACAAAAATGTACCATTTTCTTGGTACATATACCAATTTTCAAGTTACATGTATCTTTTCGTACCGATATTTAAGTTGTGTGGTACAGTGGATTTGACGCGAGGTAGCAGTTTTTCGCCTCAAATACATTTTTTTTTCGTTGTGTTACAGAATTTTTAGTTGTTACCGCCAGTGTTGCCAGACCAATGGTATCCCTGACAATTGTGTTGTGATGTTTTCAAGTTTCCACATTGGTGAATAATCACTTTGCCATGGTGTTTCGTGCGTACTGTTTGCAAAATGCCGTAAATTTTAAGGAATTTTTGTTATTAAAGTGGGTTTTAAACAGTTGTAGTGTTTTCCCCCAAGAGTTCATAGTACAAATTGAAGTCGCGGACTTGGCAACATAGGATTCCACAGTTCGCTTTTGTTCTTACCGTGCGATATGCTGATACGTTCTGTAGTATACTAAAGTATATTACATTTTTACTGCTTATTTTCACTTTTACGTGTGGAGTAAAATAGTAAAACTTTCATATATATACGTATAGGTGTTGTGTTGACTCTACTGGAAGTGACGTACTAATAAAAAAAAACTTACGTTTAACAACCATTTAGTATAGAATTCAGATGTGAAGTTTATTAATATTTTAACCAAAATGAACCTAAACATGACTACACAAAAATAACATGTTAACTTAGAGAGGTATGGTTTGCGAATTTAGGGAAAATAAACAATACTACAATCAATATACCGTGCCATATACAACAGAAAGCATAAAATTACGCAGAATAGAGCCTGGGTTAGTTCATTATTATTAAAATAAAAAAAAATTCTGCGTAGTAATAAATTCCAGTTGAATTTCCGGCTTCTCTTGGTTACAGGGTTTCACTTAGGGTTGATGTTCGTTACTGGAATTCTACATTAATTTATCTAACATCGCAGTTTGTAGATGACGTGGTTCAGGCTCTATACCGCTGAATGGAACTGCTTTACCGATATTTCAGCTGCTGAAGACGTGTTGCTGGACCCACAACGATGTCACCTCGTCAGATACATGTAACGGGCTTCCTTCTCTCGGGACTGACCTTTCCCGAACTCCGGCTGCTGCAGTTTAATCTTCAACGAGCCGATTGAAATGCTCGTCCGGCCATTTTTTTAAATCACGGAAAAATTTATTTTTGATCGCTGTCCATAGATTACAGCCCTATGACAAACCACTGCGATCAATCTAAATGTTTTTCTCTCCGCTCTATTCTGCCGTAACACACTCTATTAATACAGAGAGTAATTATGTTTACATTATACTTAACACAATATACATTACAACAGCATAATAAATGATTTTAAATCTTACTACCTTAAAATAACATGCCAGGGTTTTACCGAGTTACTAAAATTACTAATATGTGCATAA
>PNEQ01021935.1:0-12114 GCA_003012365.1 Medauroidea extradentata | reverse complement strand
CGTTAATCGTTGTCGGTTGTTTATTGCTTACTTGGTGTGGCGCGAATATTTTTTTCTGTGTTTCGTGCGAGTGTTAATATCTTCTGAACAAGTTTGAAGTCCGTGGATTTACATTTAAATTGTATTTTTTACCGTGTCGCGTTATGGAAGAACAGGCCTGAACTGTTTGGCTCGTGCAGTGACAAATGTGTGTAAAAGAGTTACAGCATAACGTGATCTCGTGTGTATTTGTGAAAATTATTTAATGCATTAATAATATATGGACATGTATGTTCAATGAGTGTTATTTCCACGACGTAATAGATTTAGGAAAAAAACAGTCATGACAGGAAGAAACGGACTGTATTGGTTAACCGATCCTACTACTATTAAATGAGTCGTGAAGTTCCTGGTGATAACCGTGCAGGGAGCAATTGGTGCAGTGTGAAATTTTCTTTAAGCAACATGGGCCGGCATTCCGTTATGAGCCACATTGAAGGCAGAAAACGCTAAGTAGGTTGAGAGTTTAAACTCTATGAAGGTAGGCCTAGATGTTTATTTTTCTTTCAAATCTGTACCGTGTGAAACAACAGTGTTACCAGATTAGTGTCGTAGCAAAGAAACCTCAGCTACAGCGAGATAAGATAGGTTTTTACATAACATTTGGTCTTTCGTCGTATTTCATGGATGAAATTAGTTAAATGCTAGAGGGGAAGAAAGTTGTTTGTTTCGACGAAGCATTGAACAAAGTTTCGCAAAAACACAGGTACACATTACAATATGTTTTTAGGCCACTTATCAAATGCTTTTAACTCTGATATCGAGAGCTTTTCTCTCTATAACTTCACAACCACAGCATTTTGAAGGTAGAAAGTGAATTGATAAAAGTGAAAATTGTTGTATTTTAATATTCCAATGACTTTGTTTGTAAGGGTTAATATTAAGTACCGCTACTCATCGTGTACCGGTCAAACTATTGATTTTATACATATAGTTTATTAATGAAAAATTATAAGTAGTCCTACGTAAATTTTTTGTTCGGTTATGTTACATGAGTTTTAGTTAGGTTAGGTTACAAACATTAAATTAGGTCAGGTTACGTTACCTAACCTAAACTAACCTAGAACAAAAACATTAAAAAGGGCTTTGAGACATTAGAAGTAGTCCTACTTAAAAATGTGTTATATTACCTAACATAACAAGTTAAGAAAACATTTATTTCCGTAGGACTACGTATAACGTCCCTAATAAAATTTTTCATCAGTTAACTATGTGTCTAAAATCTATAGTTTAGACGATACACAATGAGTAGTGATTCTTAATGTTTATCCAAAAAAATTTGTCGCGATCATGCAACTTGGTTAATTTTATTGATATTCTGTTGGTCAGGGAAATAAGAGCAGCTGACCTGGAAAAGTCAGGGAAATTTTTTACAGGTTTCGCTAGCTACCCTGAGATGTACAACTGGCCACTCACTGGAGCAGCAGCCAATGAACAAATAGCTGAGGACAGTTGTATACAGGACTGTGCAGGCCTGCCGGTCGGGCATTGAACCACGAAATTTCCGGGTCTCTAAAACTTAAAAACATTCACACCTCTCATCGAACAAAACTATCAGCAACCGTAGTTGAAAATGTTGTCTCGTCTACTTAAATAAAAGGCCATCTCCTGCTCCCGTTCCGTATTGAACATTTTTTTAAAGATTGCATTGTATATAATTCTGCGCTAGAAGCATCAGTTCAGAATTGTAGGTTTCTCTAAACCAATTTTCTAAAATAAAAAAAGCAGCAAACATAGACAGTAGTTTTTGCCAACTTTCTGAGCAAAACGTTTTCTCGGTTAACGTTCATCTGTAGAACAATCTCTGACGAAGAAATCTCATACATTTATTTGCGGCGCAAGAGATCACGCTTAACAAATGCATCATTCTGGATAAATGTTTGCTCACAAAGTTGGCAAATATAATAATGAATTGCTGTTTTGTAGTTATTCCATACTTACTTTCAAAAAATGTAGATTTCAATTGAAGAAATCATCGCTAATTTATCCACCACGACCTCTTTTAATTAGTTTAATTTCAGACAAAAACGAATTGAGTTTAAGAGTATGTAATTTGCAGCATTGCAACGTGGGTTATAAAAACAGTGTATTATTATGTTTGCGTTTTCGGTTACTGCGACTAGTTTTGGAAATTAGTTTACATGCAAAAAAAATATTTATTGCTGAAATACTGAAACAAAGGTACCTTCTAAAATTTTTACGATTTCTTTGCGTGGAACTGAAATGCACTTTAACATCAAACTGAAAGAAAGGTGTATATTTAGCTGTCAAGAGAAAATCCGAGTTTCAAAAGACATTTTTACTATACATTTATCTGAAAAATTACTGGAAAAGTCCTGTTACGAAATTACTGGTGAGGTAAAGGTTCTCACACAGAAAAGTTTAAAGAAAAGTAAATTTAAAAACTAGATCAATCGAAAATAATTTTTAACTGCCGAGTGCATAAGAACAAATGATATACCCTAATGTAATATTTTTCAATGAGGAATCTACCATCTCAGTAGATGGGCGATGTCAGTGTTTAAGTGTAGTTAAAAGGGCGTGGTACATAATTCAACGCAAAAGTATTAATGTTTAACTGTAGGTTTCTTCAAGCCAATTTGCGAAAATCAAACAATAGCAATCCTAGATAATAGTTTTAGCCAACGTTTTAAACAAAATTGTTTCCAGTGTTACGCACTTCTGAGGCACAATCTCTGACGCCGAACCTCATGCATTTAACTGCGGCGTAAGAGATCACGTGTAACAAATTAGTAATTCTGGATAAATATTTACTCATAAAGTTGGCAAATACCATTATCTAGGATTGTCATTGACTATTTAATCCATATTGGCTTCGAAAAAAGCGTAAAAATCAATTGATGTTTTCAGCGTTTATTTATCTACCACGCACTCTTGTCAGAAAAAACTTTGTGTCGTCCCAACCGCATAGCTTGTGTCTGTGTGTGTGATGCGCTGTTTTGAATAGACTCTGTGTGCATGCTGTCTTGGATCCATGTTTATACATTAATCTTCTCAGTTCACTGTGTGATAAATAAATTAGTTGTAGTAGATGCCTGCCTCTTCACCATTGCCAGTAGCTTTAGGCGTAGTCGTGATAGGCTTTTGGTTACTCCTCAAAAATTATTACATTTTGCACCATTCTCCACTGTAAAAATACGACGTGCTGAAGTATTTTTTATAACGCAACGAGTGAATTATCGCATGTTTAAATAATCTCTGTGTGATTTTTTTTAAATATTTATATCTGTGTTTTAAAATAAGAAAAATGAGTTCCATTAAACTTTTAGGTTCAAATGGAATATAAACTTTAAACGTTCTATGCCATGTACAAAAATTTAAATCGGCTCATTCGTACTATTAACATAGAAATCTCAGCAACTACTTTGCAAATAAATAATTTCTAAAGTGACATGAAGTTCATAATTATATACATCTTGTAAATTTTGAACTATTACAGTACGTTTGATATAGACACATAATTAAAATTAAGTAAAATATCTATCAGCGTTAATGTATCAACACCATTCTGTTTAAAAATAAATGCTGATCGCGGTAATGATAGTATTTTACAAATTTCGGAGGATTTGACGATTTATCACGACAGATTAAAAAGTTTGCGAAATTTCAGAGGAGTAAATTTATTCTTTATTTGTTCACAGTTCTGGGATTTGCGTGTTTGGTAATGTAAGTGTATTCTCACAAAAATTTGCATAACTGCAGTTCTGTTCATGGCATTCGTGTGTTGATTTGGTAACAGCTTAGTAATAAAATGCACAATGAGAAGGTTTAATACATGAAATTAATGTTTCATCGCGATATTTAAAATGCGCGTCTAAACAAATACTGTTAAGTAAATCTGTTTGAAATATATTTTGTGGACGAGTAAAAGCATTTGTGTGGAATTACACGGTATCAGTTTTTTTCACCCAAATTACACTTAAGTGAATACATACACATGCTGTTTTTATGTTCTAGCTTACGAGAGTATATTATTTTAGTATAACTCTAAGCTCGCCGCTTGTTTGTGTTATGGTTAGCAAAGCGAACGGTTCAATTTGTATTGGAAATACAAAAACAAAAATGAGTGTACACTCTAACCAAAACATAAGTAAATTGCCAACCTGCATCATGTAGTAGTGTCTTAGATTTTCTCGGGTACTGACAAGATAAAATAAATGTTGATTACGTTGAGGTTCGTGCCTGGCAAACTAACGCGGTATTCCAATTTGTTTTTATGTTTACTATTTCCCTCCCTCCCCCACGACGTAATGCAGGATGCTACATCTGAAATTCATGTTGCTTCAGCTACTAGAAGATATCATCTTAACACCATTCCAGTAAAGCAGACTTCTAGCAACCGTAAGATGCTTGCTTTTATCTGTTGAAATTAAACGGGCTCTACCATGTACATGTGTGGAAAGCGTGGGAGATTAGTCGAAACAAGCAAGAAAACCTAGTGGACGTGAAGGTTTAGGAATAACAGTTGACGAGATGAAGCGTTTTACTGCTATCTTGTTTGCAGTTTATCGCAGACACAACTAACCATACATTTATTTCTACCCGTGGTATTTTCATTGCGCGAGTACACATTATTTCGAGGTCCCGAGTTTTTATGCAGTTGTTCAGATGTTTGCCCTGAAAATATAAAATAAATTGGTTCGTATAATTTTATTATTTAATTTTGCAATGGAGGTTTCGGAATATCATTGCATGTTTATGCTAATATTTACTCAAAAATACTTGCTAGTTGTGTATGTATTCGACTGAAAAAGCAAGCCCTCTTTTTTTTTCTTTTTTTTTAATAATATAACAGTACTCAAACATCTCTATTTCGCAGATACAGTTATATAATAGTTTCTAGTTTTACATATCATATATTGATGTATAAGTTTTTCAATTTCAGCATGTTAGTTGCTACAAAAGTAAATATCTGTTTTTTTTTTTGCAGTTGTTTCATACTGCCTCTCTTAAAGCGGCAAAGCGTACTCGCTCGAAACTCTACGAGTGCCCTGACTTATTCTCTCAGGTATCTGCGAATATTTTAATACTGATAATACTGCATTAGTAGCAAAAAGAAGCAAAAAATGCTTTGAAAGGGTTTGCAGTACTATGCAATGGTGTTGTTTTACCTTCTATGCGATGGACTAAGATAAATTTTTGCAAAAAATGTTTCATCGCTAAATTACTGTGTGCCTCTTCCAAGCAAACAGTAAAATAAAGGCTCGAGTAGTGTTGCTCAAGATGATAAAATGTGAACTTGTGTGTTCCTGCAATCTGTGGACAACATTGACAAATCACAATAAGAGCAGAATAAAACTACTGCAGTAATTTAAAAAATTTAATAAAAAAAATAAGTTACAATCATAATGGTAGAACTAATCGTATCTGGAACTTTTTAGTCATTTTATCAAAGAAATAAACATTATCAATTAACTGTGAATTATGAATGCAGACTTGCAGCATAAAACGGAACAAATACAATCTTGTGATCTTTAAACAATTCCCGAAATGGGTTAGTAAAGTGAACTGTTTGTTTTTGTGGCCATTTCGCTTGCAATGACGAATGTCAACAAGAACGTTCTGTTTAAAATATGTGATGGTTGAAATGCAATTTTTCTGTCTAAACATAATATGAAATGCAAACAAAACAAACGAGCCGAAAATTGGTTATGTTTATCTCGCAACGTAACATTGTAGTTGGCCAAACCCTTTTGTTTTATCTGCAAACATGCTTAGCCACAAAATATTCAGCCTAGTTCGTCCAAACCTTGCCATACTTAATTGACCGTAATGTATGGTTGTTTGTAACAATTATTTCGTGTGTGTTTGATACCCTCGGGACTGGTTACTGTAACTTTCGGCGTTGGTCATGTACAGCTTGTGGTATTTCCTGCTGAAACTGAAATCACGAAAATGGTGACTTCCGAGAAGAAGTCAAGTGAAGACCGATTTCCGCCCTTTCTTCCTCGATGTTTTTTTCACCTATTATACCTCCTACATCATTTTTGTAATGTCGGAAACTTTTCCTGACGCATGCGCACTCTTCGCTTCAACGAAGTGTATACGTCGGAATTGGCTGTTAGACATACATTTCATCTAACAAGGTGGATGTGGGCGTTATAGGATTACTCAAAGAAGAGATCAGTAGTAAAGAATATGAAACTTTAACATCAAACTTTGTATTCTGACAGATGTGAAGTTCAAAATATCCTGTTTTCAGAGTCTTTCGCATTTTTATTTAGTTCCATGATAAAAATAACCAGCCTACTATATAATAGAGGGTAGGTAGATTTCGAACTGTTTAACAATGTACTGCTACACAAAAAGAGCTGCCAGTTTCACTTCAGACAAAGTATCACTTGAGTAGGATTGTCGACTCAGATTGATTAAAGAGATTTTGGTCAGCACTTAGAACATCTAGGTCTTTAACGCATGTGAGGGGAAGGGGTGGCATGATGCATGGAGCAGTGCCGGAATGAAGGGACGGGGGGAACGGGAGACCCCCGAGAAAACTAGCCGACCACCGGCATCGTCCGGGACGATTCCCACATGCGGAAATCTAGGGACCGACAACGTCGGGAAGCGAACCCCAATCGATTTAGTGGAAGGCGAGTGCTCTAGCCACTGCTCCAACCACTTTCCCCGTTTACTCAATAACCTGTGCTTTTTGTGAAAATCATCTTGCGACATTGTTTGAATGCCGCGGCTGCGGTGGCGGAATGGTCCGACTATTTGCCTCCCACCAAGACGGTCCGGGTTCGATTCCCGGCGGGGTCGGTCCCCGGATTTTCGCACGTTGCGGGCGGTGCCGCTGGTTGGCGGGTTTTCTTAGGGATCTCCAGTTTCCCCCAACCTGTCATTCTGACGCTGCTCCATGCTCACCTCATGTCACCTCTCATCAGCGCTAAAGACCTCGATGTTAAGCGCTGACCATAAATTGCTCACTCACTTGTTTCAATGCCTTACGTGCACACGTGCGGCTCTGCTACTTTGTTATTGCCAGCATGTCTTTGTCAAGTGATGTGTAAGTAATTTGGGATAAAGTGAGTAGTAAAAATTTAACCTTTGAAAAATGTCACTAGCCGTTGCTGCATATAATTCAACATTACCTCTAGTTGCTTAGCTGCTTGTTTGGTTGGCAGCGAAATTACGCAATATAGTTCCATGTATTTTCGTACTGAAATGCAACCATACTAAAACAATAGCAACCGAATCATACATAATTGTATTTTCTGCAAGTAATAAACTTTTTTTTTATCAAACTGTATACATTCCTATATAGCTACTGCACAATTTATCTTGCGCGTGCAAACAAGTGACGTGTCCAAAGAGGTTAGATATTTCCCGTCGTTAGCCGTTACACGCGGAAAGATACGAATTGAGTGGAAATAGAACTTGAGCAGGGCTTTTTAGAGTGCTCACTTTATTCCGAACCGCCTATAACGTATTTAACTGAGCCAATCAGAGCAATGTTCCTGCAACATCACACGTCTGTGATTGGCTGTTAGAGCCCCGAGACGCTGAGAATTTAAAATATTCAGTCACTAACCGTGGAGTAGATGCAGATGCGCACTGCTGCAAAATTATTTTCGCAAAAAATCACTGGCCTATTGATCAGTCATGTTGAATAAAAGCTAAGGCCTTTTTGAGTTAACTGTGACAAATTTGCATTGCAGATACGAAAAACTAGATAAATATAATGAAAAACTGAGGAATTCTTAAGATGTCGTCAGACCTTTCGTAAGATTTTCTCAAGCTGCAAATCCATCATGGCGGCCATAAATGGAGGTTAGAATTTTACATGGAAGAGAATGATAGTCTTATTTCGAATTTATTGGTAATATTTTAGGGGAGCAACAGAACCATGACGTTAAGAAAAGACTGCACTGTTATCTACAACATATTTTATATTCGTTGTACATTTTTACACGAAAGCGATGTCGTGTTTTTAACGGCACTTTTGTTTTCAAACGAATTGGTTACGATACCATTTTGTAAACAAAATCAACAACGTATTTTTATCATTTTTATTTTGCATTTTTTCTACTTTACAGTATGCGAAACACTAAGGGCCGTATCTATAAACGGCTTTCGAATGACAACCAACTGATCACCAATGCTTTCTCTATGGAGATAACAGTTGCCTGTCATTCGAAAGCCGTTTATAGATACGGCCCTTAATGTAAATTATCAAATCGTCATGTAAGATTTGTGCGTTACAAGTGGAAACTAATATTCATTTTAGCCAAATTCGCAAGTCGACGCATTAAGAGAAATTATTTTTCTCGCGAATATTGTGATAACACTTCACCTCAACTGAGATGCTGCTTGACAAACCTATGTGTAGCCCCGGGTAGGGGAGGTAAGAGCGCTAGTGTTTCGAAGTCATGTGAAAACAGTCGAGGGGAATGTCTTGGAGCCCTCCCCGTACACTACGTTTATATTGTAAGCGACCATCTGTTGTAGGTCTAATAGGCCAGTGCAACCAATGAAATCAAGTTTTTTTATCGGGAATAATTCTGGGAAAACAAAAGTTTTGGAGGTTGGTAGAAACTAATAGGGGTACATATTCCCAAACGTCCCAGCCCCTTTCCCCTGTGCTTCCCCCCCCCCCCACCCCAACATCCTCTTAAAGTATTTAACCGCTGACTTTTGCAAAATGGTCCATATTTCCTCACCAACAGACGTAACCGAAAACCTTTTTCTTTTTTATTTCTTAAAGTATTTTTATAAAATAAAAAGAAACAAAAACTATTAATTCATTCAGTTTGACACTCTACACGTCGTGTTATCTACATCCGCAAATGAACACATTAAATAAAAATATCACAAGAAATTCCACGTATAATTATGAAACAATTAAAAATATTCATAGTATGTTCAACATTCCAAATCAAATTACTTATGTAGCGCAAAATATATATTAATTAAACTCGTAAACAAAAAATACACGTTACTGTCATCGTTCACATATGATAATGATGACTAATAATTATCAATAAATAATTTATTTAATCGAGATGCTACAACGGTGCAACGTCTGGGGACAGTAGCTTTTACCAGAACATGCACAACTTGCTGTTATGGGACAAGTACGCGATCGGCATTACGGTCTGCGAAAATGTAGTATCATGTAACATCTATTGTTTTCACGTTTTTTAGACATATCTACTTATATGACACTTTATCCTTTCGGTGCAAACATACACCCGTTCCTGTCACGTCGATGTTTGCTACCTTGCTGCTATGTATTTTATGTGGCACAATAATATACCTTGTAGATACCCTGTGCAAAACGACACGACCTGGACAACTACTATACACTGGTTGTCACTTTCCGGCTTACCAGACTACGCACTGCTTGTCACGACGACAAGACTACTTGCTCGCTATTGGCTGGGAACATAGGCTTGCGCAGGTTTAGGTTAAGGGGGGCGCATGCCTTTGAAAGTGTATATGTACACCTGAAGTAAAAGAGGGGTCCGGCGGCCCTCCCCTGGAAAAATTTGGTTTTTAAGATGCAAAATGGCGCTACTTAAGGTGTTTCCGAACCAAAGTATAAACTTTACCAATGTAAGAAACTGTAACATTTTTAGGGTAAATTATACCTTAAAAGTGAAAACTGCGGTGCAGTTGTACCCCTTGCACTCCCTGTTCGCACGCCTATGGCTTGGAGGATTTAGCGAGACGAAGGAGAGTAAAGAGGGTGAGGTCTGTCAGAGAGGGGGACGGCTGTAGTTCACATATTTTCCGAGGACACACTTAGGTTTGTCGAGCAATATCTGTTTCCTGAAGACTGTGCAATGCAAACGAAAAATTCTCAAAGATTTTTGCCTTACTTTCAGTGTCTTACGTGCACACCTGCAGCTCAACTCCAAGATTATTGGCAGAGTGTTTTTGTGCAGAGTTATTATTCATTTGACTGTGCCAATCAGTACAAGGATAACTGTGACACAGCACGTCTGGGATTTGCGGGTTTAACCTCCAGACGTTGTATGTTACGGCATCCAATCACTGACCACAAAGCAGAGATGCAGGTGCGCACGTAAGGCACTGAAACAATGCAAAAATCGTTTCGCGAAAACTACCGGGCCCTAACAATAGATCACATTTTACAGTTGAACTTAGATTTTTGGTTAAAACGCCCTTCAGGAGTGCCACACATAAGGACACTGAAAGAAAATTTTTGTAGAAAGTCTTCCCTGCAAAACTATTTTTTAGTAACCACAAAATAATTTTGTGGTGGCTATAACCTTTTAGTGGTGACAACAAAATGCTTTTGTGGTGACCAGAAAATGAATGTTGCAGGGTAAATACCCACAAAATATTTTGTAGCTGCCACAAATTATTTTTTTATTTGTACTTCCGGCCAACAGCAAAAGTCATGTGAGCACATAGTTACTTTGAGTACAGTACCTATGCTGTCAGATAATAGCTAGAGATGATTGTATAAACACGAAAACGTATTGTGCCAACATACCCTTGAAAACGCTGTAGTTTTTCGCAACGTACGTCATTCGGTGACATATAAAGATGGCGAAATTCCGCGAATTCAGTGACCTGCATTTTAGATTCAAATATCCTATGCATACTCAAGTCCAGACCATTTGTCCACTAGCTGCTACTCAGTGGAACAGCAGACAATGAACGAATATACAGGGCTTGAGTATGCATGGGATATTTGATTCTAACATGCAGGTCATTGAATTCGCGAAATTCGACCATCTCTAGTGATATACTTCTGACACAACGTAGCTGTCTGCAGACCAATAACAGACATAAAGTATTAAAACAATCGGGATTCTTATTGACTTATTCAAATAAGGTAACAGCTCCACGTACATGCGGAAGCCAGTAATCTTCTGGTAAGCTGAACGTGTGTTGAAGTCCAGCAAACAGTCAAGTTTTCCCGCAATAACCGTCATCTCTAACAACATCGGTAAATTTGAAGGTCTCTGACAATTGGATGGAGTTATCCAGAAGGGAACCAATCTACAAATTACTGCAGCTGAGATATTCAAGGTCAAAGTCTATTGTGTTCATAAAAACCTTGTAGAAAACAATTTTTCTGACATTTTTTTATTTAAATATTATAATTTAATATTTTTTTCTAATATATACTCCGTTCCTTCTTCTGCTTGGAAAGATTATCTCGAAATAACTTAAATTGTGGATTGGTTTTGTTCTGCATAACTCCATCCAATCGTTTTTCGTTGTTGTGTACTTGTTATATAAATGTGCATGCTTTTGAATTTTCGCTTATGCTGAAGTTAATTCACATAGTTGGAGGCTGGTTAGCTGAAGTTACCCATGCCCCTCAAATAGTTAATTACAGTTTACAATACGTAGGACCACGAACTTTTCGCCGAAAGAATTTCGCCCAAGTTTGTCTCAGTGACACAGTGCGCATCTGTAGTTATGCTAGTCAGTGATTGGGTGTTTTAACTCTCGGGGTCCTAACCGAAAATCACATTCAAGACGTGTTGCAGGAACTTTACTGTTAGAGTTCACGATTTTCGTGAAAATAATTCTGCAACAATTTTTTTCAGTGCCTTGAATGCACACGTGCACCTCTGCCTCATGGTTAGAGGTACGTCAATTTCGCAGATACATTCCAAGTCAGGTTGAACGCCAAAATGTATACTTCATAATCACGTGTGTGATTAGCTGACGGCGGTCACGAAACGCATTTGACCACCGCAAGCCAGTAGTAAATAAGGAAATAATTCCTGGAGCTATCGCGTGCAACTCGCTTGTAATGTTGTAAGCCAATGAATAATCGACTGTGTCCAGTGCGTGTACAGGACTGAGAAATCTAGGCTACTGCCAGATGAATCCGCGAAATTGACGTACCTTTACTCAGGGTTATTGGCAAGAACGTATTATTGTAGAGGTGTCACCAATTTGTCTGTGTATCAGGTGGAGGTTACTACGACTTGACACGTGTGTGGTTCGTGAGTAGAATCCCGAGACGCTGTGAGTTAAAACATCCATTCACTGCCGTGTGTCAGAGCTGCGTATGTGCACATAAGGCATTGAAACAATTGATTGCAGAACCCTTTTCCACCAAAA
>PNEQ01021930.1:190380-218470 GCA_003012365.1 Medauroidea extradentata | reverse complement strand
ATATCGTCGGCATACTGCCATAAGTGATTAAGTCATAAACGCTATTTCGTTTAAAAACAGTATTAAATTGTAGATATTAACAAAAATTTGGTATGTTACTATACTGTGACACAACAGTACGAAACGACGAATAGACTTTAAACTTGGGCAATTGTTCGTGAACAACATATACATATTCCTAGCATTTTTATAATTTTATATCATTTTGACTTTGTCACTTTTGGCAGTAAACCGACGATATATCATCTCACTAATTTCAAGTTTAGGGCACCAAATACGTTTCCGCGAAACCTTTACCCTCTGAAACTTTGTGATGTCAATAAAGTTAAAGTGAATATTTTGAAAATATATAATTGAGGGCACCGTCACCAATGGTTGTGCATAGGGTAAACAGATGTTTCTCATTCGATTAACCTCTTACCTTAGGTGTCTGTAATTACCCCACAACGTCAAATAGGCAGGGCTATAAATAAGGCCCAGGCGAAGTCGCTGTTAGTGGCAGGGACAAACTTAAGACTGCTTTTCGCGTGGACAGCTATAGCTACTTATCCTGCTATAGAATTAGTTCAACTAGCCGCTTGGACATTCTAACACTTGATGACTGAAGTACCAATCTTGTGTACAAAGAAGTTTTTAAGTTAAAGTAAATATTATTAGTTACGAATAATACTCGCGAGCAAAGCCGCGGGGGACTGCTAGTTTACTATAGAAATAAATATACCCACGTGTATCTGTATTTAAAAATATAAATAAAAAAAATAACACCAGGTAAATCAGAAACGAATTAAAACATATTTTGGAAATGGTTCACATAATTTTTGTCAAAAATGACAACGTAAGCAGTGTTTGATCACGCGTTATAAAATGCCTCATTATAATATTTTCAAGAAGCAAGTTCTGTTGGAAATTTTAATTTTCGGACTATCCTTAAGGCCATGATTAGAGATGATGGTATATCGCGAAAATATTTTGTACCAACATACCCTTGAAAATACTGTGGTTTCTTGTGACATGTATGATTGGGTGTTACACGACTGACACGACGTAGTTGTCTGCAGACCAATAACTGGCATCAAATATTACAATAGTGCCATTCTTATTGGTTCAGTCAAATAGGGTAACAGCTATACGTACAAGCGAAAGCCAGTTATCTTATCAGAAGCTGAACGCACGTTGAAAGCCAGCAAATAGTCAAGTTTTCCCGTGATAAACCAACGTCTCTAGACAAGATCAATAATTTCTACTGCTTTTACAATAATAATTTTTTTAATTCTAAACGAGAGCAGATTTCGAATAGTTGTTGTTGCACATAGTTTTGTTACAAACAGTGTATAATGTTTTCAGCTAAATACGCAATCAAGGAGTTTCTCATTAATGAACTAATTAGCCACATCTACACACTTTGTTGTCTGGAAAAAATTAGACTACATAGTAAAACCAAATTTTAATAAAACTGTGCAATAGGTTTTCGATACCTACACTTTACAATATAGTTTGTAATTTTACCAGACGTGCGTATAGGAGCACTAAGAAAGTAGATGTGGTAGAATAGTTTCCCAGACATCCATGGTAACACTCCTAAACTGTTTTATAAAACAGTCAAATGTATACTGAAGTTACCAGAATTGTATTGTAACAACTGTAAAAGTTTGCATATTTACAAGATGGAAGTATGGTAACTGTACCATACTGCGTCTGGGATAATAACTTCCTAAATATTCAAGAAAATTTTTTAACAGTGTACTCTTGTTTAGGAATAAGAAAATATTTGTCGTGAAAACAGTAGAAATAATGGGACATGGCATTAAATGAGTTATTTTTAATAAAGTCTAACAACTTTTGCTGTTTTTTTTACAAAATAGCTTTTAAATTGTTAGAAGCAATTTTATTTAAGAGAATACATGGCAGCTCACCGATTCTAGTGATAGTACGTGGTACAGTGCTCTTTGTTTGGCGAGGAAACGAATTTGCGCAATACGATCAGCTATAAGTTTTATGCTTATTTATTTCAGATGATATATTAACAATTAACTTGTTTTTAAATGAAAAAATAGATAGTAGGAATGAATTATTTTATAACTGCCGACATTTTTTTAGCAGGTTTAACAAAATGTCTACTCGACTGATGCGCATTCTAGCTGTTAGGCGAGAAACGAACGCTTTCTAATGTTGATCGTACAGAGCTGTCCAGTATCACGTTAAAAGTTGGCCGCCTACCCAGGCTGCCGAGAGGTGTGCAGAACTTCGGCCGTTACAAGTTTATTTGAAAACTGCTTAGTGTGGTAAGTGTTGTCTACTTAGGAATAGCATTTAAAGAACGTTACACATATAAATACCCACCACCTTCATTTATCTAAAACGTTTATTTTCACGCTCTTGAAGATGGCGAAACTGGGTGATTTTGTGGTCCTTTTTAGGTATGAAAATCTTGCCTCAGAATATTTTAGAATGTGTAGGCGTGTACAATACATCTTTAATATTACGTCATAAAGTGATATGGCCGCTATTGAATGTCTCATAGGGGCGAGAAGACTGCACTCCAGTTCAGTGACTGGCGTCTAGAAGCTAGGGTGAGGCGTGATGTGTGTGCTGTGTCGTACCATAGCCACATTTAGTAGAAGGCCGCGGCCTTAGATCTGGCAACCCTGCACACAAGGGTCATTTTAACACTTATTTAACTCTCCAAAGCCAATGGGTGTACCTGATTCGTTATTGTGTCCAACATACCGGCGAATTAGGGGAAGCCACTGTCGTTCGCGAGACAAAATAAGTGTTAAAATGACCCTTCCTAGTACGGTTGCCAGATCTAAGGCCGCGGCCTTCTACTAAAGATGGCTATGGTCGTACTGACTGCTTCTGCTCTTCAAGCCTTCGAACGCGCAACAAACGTTCATCCAGTCGACAGTGGCGAAGCGTGAAGTGTTGTAGGGCAAGCGGTGATTAGCAGTGACTCGTGGTATTAGGAAAGGAGTAGTGACTATACTGCTCGACAAACCTAAGTGTGTCCTCGGAAAATATGTGAACTACAACCGTCTCCCTCTGTGACACACCTCGCCCTCCTACTCTCCTTTGTCCCGCAAGTAGCTTGGCCGTCGCGACATGCACTGCGTACAGTCTGGTAAGCTGAAAAGTGACAACCAGTGAGTAGTTAGTTGTTGTCCAGGTCGTGTCGTTTTGCACAGCGCATCTACAAGGTATATCATCGCACAGGCCTATTAGACCTACTACTACAGATAATCGATTACAATATGAATGGTCTAATGGAGTAAACAGGGAAGACTCCTATTCCCCTTCACTACCTTCACGTGGCTACCTGGAAACTCTAACGCTCTTACCTCCCTTACCCGGGGCTACACTTGGGTTTGTCAAGCAGTACAGAACCCTCAGTTGCCTGTGGAACCTTTTGACTGGTAGGAACCGGTACATTCCTCAGCCAGTAGTATGTAAGAGGCGAGGAACTAGTTCTCAGTAATACATCTGTGCTTCAGCAACACAACTGTCGCCTGGTCAAAGTGTACAGTCGGATATCGCACTGCTAGATTGTAACACATCCACGCTTCGCCACTGCCAGCCGGCTCTCTCTCGACGGCCAGCAGCTGTGTGGAACGTGTTGCCGAACGAACAGTAAGGTGCTAATTGGAGGGATGGCAGGAATAACAGCACAGAGTATTGTTGGTTGAAGGGATTTGTGCCAGCTCGCTTGATAAACAGGATATCTGTCGCCACCTGTGCTAACATTTAACTTACACCCGCAACGCAGGCGGAAGTCGACACAAAAAAGTCCGCCGTGTCTTTTTAGTACTCTTTTTCCAGGCGCGATGGATCATCACGACCGCGTGGAAGTCGTAGGTTATTCTAGGTCGCCGGTACAACTGAGACAGACTTTTTTTGCAACTGGAGAAATTTTTAAACTTTAAATAAACTACACAACAGGGGCATAGTAACTCAACTTCACAAGGGGTGTTAATGTAAAAATTGCTGTTATAATTGTCATTCATAAGGAAATACAGTTGCCACTATCTTGGATAAGAATAGTTTCGATTACATAAAATAACTTTAAATTATAGTTTTATTATTAATATAAAGACCATTATGTGGAAATGTGGATTATTAAAGGTATGCTCCCGCTTCAAGTATTCAGAAATAAAAGGGATTTGGGTGGGGGTGGGGGAGATGGAATATACCCTTTTCTCTCCACCTGTTGTTGCGCTTCAGGTACAAATATCAGATTGCTTATTCACACTAGAATTGGCTTGCGGAATTCACCAGTCGTTAAAATCACGTGGAAAAAATTAACACCTTAAAGAAGTGATGGATTCGAACTGAAATTCTACGTATGGTTATGTCATGTTTAGGACCCCTTGGGTGAAAATATTTCTGCATCAATTTGCTTCAGTGCCTCGTGTACACATATGCGGTTCTACTTCATGGTCAGTGATTGGCTGAATTTAACTGTGACGTGTCTTAACGTTTTACTGCACATCACGGACGTGTGTTGTTCGCAGTAACCTTATTCCGACTGGTAGAGTCAAATGAGGAACGTCTTTACACAAAGACAATCTGCCAATAACAAACAAGCAGAACTGCAGAGGTGGGACTAAGGCATTGAAACTTGTCGGTGCAGAAATATTTTCATGATAATCGGGCGTCCCTCGTCGCGTTATATAATAGCAATCATTGGAGACGACGGTATATCGTGAAAATGTTTTGTGCCAACACACCCTTGAAAACACTGTAGTTTCTTGAGACAAGTATAATTGGGTGATATACGTCTGACACAACGTAGCTATCTGCAAACCAGTAGTAATACGCATAACATATTACAATAGCGGTATTATTAGTAGCTCAGTCAAATAGGATAACATATCTACGGTCAAGGGAAAGCCAGTCATCTATCGATAAGTTGAATGTGCGTTGAAACCCAGCAAATAGTCATGTTTTCACGCGATAAATTATCATCTCTTGCAATGATATAAGAATACGAACAACAGAGATGGCTGAATAGAAAACCTGATGCCACATAATCTGGTCTTGTTACTTGAGCTATTTTTCTTCGGAAAGGAGTCGTTGTATCCATCCCGGTGTAGGTCACACATTGTGCCAGGGACAGGACGGGAGACATTGCTTGTCAAGCGAGTACTTGAACCACATTAATAAATGTTGCCCATTTAAATTGTAAATATTTTTGGTGGCTATCTGAGTGAACATATTTTGCGCGTTCGTGCGTAGAAGTGTGGAAGCGATAAGTACGGCACAGCACGCGCATTGCCCCACCCAGCCTTTAGGTGCAAGAGACTTAACTGGAGTTCAGTCTTCTTGCCTACAACACGCCTCCATGAGACATTTAGTGCCAACCATACCATTTTATAACGTAATATTAAGGATTAACGTGTGTTGAACACGAACAGATTAATTTAGTTACCTGTAACTAGCACGGCTTGATTGGAGCGTTGTCGAGTATCTCATATTTTACCTTTTCCTTACACAAAATCAAATATTAAAATAGCAAATACGTCATTGTTTGAGCACACTAAGCTGGTTCAAGTGACTACTTATGCAACCAACTATACTGAAATGTAACACAGCCTCAGTTTGAAGGAACAATGACAACGCAATCCTTAGCTTGAGAATGTCATCCAACGTATTAGAAATTGATGGGACTTGTAGGGCTGGTTTCACCAACCTCTGTTAAGCATTATCTATTTCTTCTCGATAACTTCTGTTCCAGTCGATGTATCAAAAATTTGGCACGACAAGGCATGTATACAAACTTAATCGATTTTCTGTAATTACTGGAACCATAATATATTCGTTATTTTGCAACGGGAAACAGCTGAAAATGAAAAATTGCTTTATTTACGGGAGCGACTACAGAGGCCGCCACATTAACAGAAACAATGCCATATGGATTCCATAAAGTGAATGAAACAATAAACTATGCCTTGTCAACGTGAAAAAAGTGAAACAATGTGTTTATTCCCTTATTTATAAGAAAAATCGTAAACCCGATCTGACAGGGATCGATCCCCCTTAACGTGTCAAGGGGTACGGAAAGGTATGATGTCGAGCGAACGAATTGAATACTCAATTGTCAATAAAACCTGAGCTACTCATCAAATTCGATGATATTTCTTTGCCGAGTAGATATTTTATAAGCGAACATTTATTTAGATAGTACTATGCGGTAGTGTGCTTTACTTTCGAGTAAAAAATTAAAAAAGGTTTATAGAAAAATAAGGGCTTGAAACCACAAAATCAACATAAATGGAAAACTGTAATTTTTATTATATTAAATATGATAATATCTAGGCCTTTATAACACCCGAATTTCGAATGTTCTCGCGTTTTAATTTGAAGATGATGTTAACATTCATAGACCTCTGGCGTAGAGATTTTCGGATAGTAAAATTATTTCCAAATCAAAACGCGAGAATTTTTTGAATTCTGTTGTTATAGAGACATATATATTGCCATATTAAATGTAATAAAATTACATTTTTTCCAATTTTGTAGATTTTGTGGTTTCAAATCCTTATTTTTCTAAAAACTGTTTTTTGCCTTTTTTACTCGAAAGTAAAGTATACTACCACATAATGATATATAAATAAGCGTCCGCTGATAAAATATATACTCGGCAAACAATTCTCATAGAATTTTGATGAATAGTTCAGATTTTACTGACGATCGAGTATTCCGGCTATCCGCTCGATATCCTACCTTTCCATACCCTGTAACACGTTAAACATTCTGCTAATCCTCTTTAACAAATGTTAAATGCTTAACAGAGGTTGGTGAAACCAGCCCTGGTCTACTAATTTGGCGTCGATACCGTAGGTTATAAGACAATTAGCTTGATTATTTGTCTTATTTAAGAGTTAGTGTGATATGTTTATAGTTGAAGGGATAACTATAGAGCAGAAAAGTTAGTGTTATTATCTGAGAGCAGATTGGATTCCAGGCTACTGTGAGCTTGCGTGACTTCTTCTGCTGGCTGACTGTTAGTGCGGTACGCCTGGAGGACTTCTTTAACCAATGATATAAATTCAACTGTTAAATACTCACTATACTGTAATACGGGCACACAATGATTCCAAGGCCCGCAGCCAATAATATCACTAATTACTTATGAATAAAAATTCCATTTGGATGTATTTGTTCCAATTTTTCGTTTGTTGTCATAATTTATATTACACAGAACCTAACTGGCGATACTTAAAAATAAACTTCGATAATTATGATGGTACACCTACAGATAGACCCAGAGACTCAATTAACCACTACACCGCAGGGGAATTTTGAAAGACGTTACTTTTCAGATATTTGCGTATCGTCAAATAGGGTCTCGTTTAGTTTTTAACTCTTCATTTAACTTTTAATTGTGAGGGACATATAAATTTCTTCGTACGTATGAGGGGCCGCGGTGGCCGAATGGTTAGACCATTCGCCTCCCACGAAGGCGATCCGGGTTCGATTCCCGGCGGGGTCGGTACCCGGATTTTCGCATGTGGGAATCGTCCCGGACGATGCCGTTGGTCGGAGGGTTTTCTCGAGGATCTCCCGTTTCCCGCCATCGCATTCCATACTCACCTCATGTCACCCCTCACCTGCGCTAAAAACACGATGTTAAGCGCTGACCAAAAATCTCTCACTCACTCTCTTCGTACGTATGGTAATTTTCTATGACGTGTTCGTAAAATTGCACTCACTTGTCTGCATATTTTACCGTTCAGTTCGGTATCTACGCATGTTATATGAGGTATAATAATTTCCCACACAAGTTTGTGAATATTTCCTTACACTTGTAAGGTAAATATAAGTTTATTTTTAAAGCGTTTCCCGTATTTTACTCATACAAACGCATAATAGATTAAAGTGAATCGGGCACTTAACAACAGGAAAAAAGTGACTTTATAAACATTTGTGTACTTTGGTACTTAGATTCTTAATATAAACGCATAAGTACATGGCAGGTTTTAGAATCAATATTAGCATGTTTCCTCTGTACCTCGTCTACTTGCTGTTCTCAGAAGAGGCAATTATTGCTGACTGTAACTGCCAAAGTAGTATCGCCGAGGTAAGAGGGAATGTTCATTTAACGGCCAACAAATTGCAGTAGAAACAGCTGCCAGTCAGTTCAAGGCATGCATAAAGAGACTTTCATATCTTCTGTTTACATCTGCTACTTGGGTCTAATAACTGGCAGTAATGAAATTAATGCTCACACACTAACTTGCTGAAAGTAACCCTTTAAACCGTCGCTTGAAAAAAAAAAATCTTTGCTTCGACGAAGCACATAAACGGAACCAGCTAGTTTTAGAGTACGCGGTTTAATAACCTTTCCAGCCACCTGTTTATATATTTATCAACTATTCCCTGTTTATAACAGTTGACAGTTCATTAACCCCGTTCAAACTATTTTAACATCTGCCTGTTCCGTTTGATCCATTCTAAACCGTTATCGGTGCCGTCTATTACGCGCTTCAAATGTATACGGAAACAGAGTTTTTACAACACTATTCCACATGCTCCCATTGTGCCAACCTACGAAATGAAAACACTTCTGACAAAGTCGAAATGTCATTGTTAAGACGTCATGATTGTTAAAAACACTGTTTTATGCCCTCCAGAGTTAAGCGGCCTTTTAAGACTGTTATACTTAATCATTTATTAATCGGATGAATCCGAAACTCTGATTGAGACGTTCTCTGAGCCTTGCAGCAGACTTACCACCAATAAAATTATATGGTCACCCCTTAAAATCCCATATAAATGAAACGGCGTGAATCTTGCACGCTAGCGCTTGGCTCGTTGTGGCGATGAGGCATTTGATAAGCACTTCAAAGTCACCCTTATAGCTCTGTCGCCTTTAAGTCACATATAAAACGCTTAAAAACTAATTTAACAAAGCAAATATATTATAATAATATTCTTCAAATTTTTTATGGGAAATATTTTCTCTTCACATACAAATAAACGGTAATTGTTATATAACTGAGCAAGTACGAACATGGGCTGCACCGTGTGTAAATATATGACATCACTGCATTCTTAGCAATATTCATGTAGTAACATGACTGTATGCTAAAGTAGAACATCCTACAGGTAGAGATGGTGAAAAATAGTGAGAATATTCTCTGGCAAAGTATTCTCCAAATCAGTGTAGCATCCTGCGCCTTGTGTGATTGGGTGACATTTTGTCGCATGGTTTAATCACAGAGTAAATAGTAACACAGACGAGAAATGACGTGTCGACTCTTTTGATACAAGCGAATTTCGCCGCTTATTGGCTGCCCGGAACTGTTAATAACAACCCCGTGTGTGTTTGGCTCCTACACGTTACATCAGGTTTCCTATTGGCCTGGATCCCGGCTATCAGGGCAGCTGCCTTCCGCTGATTGGCGATAAGCGTTTCCGACATGTTGCTGGCGTGAGTGACTGAGTTCGCGGTTCTACTTGCTGTTTCACGTCTGTATTCCTTAATATCCTGTAGTATAGTTGTTTACAGACGAATCACAGGCGTTGAGTAGTAGCGCGCCAGAACTAGCATTGGCCCAGTCCAATAGCGACTCATCAGTAACGTCATAAAAATGTCGAATATGAATACATTACTTTGAATCCTAGCAAACAGTAAACTTTCCCCGCGGTAGGCCAGGCTATATACCACCATCCCCAAACAACATGCAGCCGACCTCCGTAGCGTAGGTCTACGGTGAGAGGTCCTGGGTTCGAATTCCTGCTCGAGCATGGATGTTGTGTTGCCCGTTCACCTCACTTCCTCTTAAGTAAAGATCTCGTTGTAAAAGGCCTCTCATCTCACCTCACAACAGGCTATCCTTTTTACGCGTTGTATCCGATACAGCTTGTTTTAGTTATCCTGAATCTAACTCTGATGGATGATGGAGAAGAACAAAAAAATAAAAATGAGACTGAGAATGGTGCGCCTTGAATGTTTTAGTTATAACTAGAGGCAAGATTACTTCCCTATTGATTCTAGTTCAGGTTGAATGCGAATAATGTATACTTCACTACTCCTACTGTGATTATACGACGCCTGTTTCAACACATCTTTGACGACTGCAAGCCAGTGATAAATAAGGAAACAAGTCGTGGTGGTAACACGTGTTACGGTTAGAAGCCAATAGATATTTGTCTTTGACCAGTGTGTGTATAGGTCTGAGAAGTCGAGGCTGTTGCCAGATGAATACGCGAAATACTTGTGCCTCTAGTTATAAGTAGAGACATGATATTTCGCGAAAAGATTTTTTCATCACTTTGTTTCAGTGCCTTACGTGCGCACCTGCATCTCGACTTTGTAGTCAGTGATAGTATATCGTATCACCCAGCGTCTTGAGGATAAACCCAAAAATCACAGACGTGACGTGTCGCAGTTATCCGTATACTGATTGGCACAGTCAAATGAATAACGACTCTGCACAAAAACACTCTGCCAATAACCATGAAGTTGAGCTGCAGGTGTGCACGTAAGACACTGAAACAAAGTGGGGCAAAAATCTTTTCACCATAAATTCCCGTTCATAATTTTAGATCTGTATGAAATAGTATTAGTTCTGTAGAAGTCAAAATTTCACACACATCTTGAAAACCAAAATACATAATGACACAGAGACTATATGTGGCTACCTAATGCGTGATACACTTAATAAAAACCAGTTAAAAAATATTACTTCTCTACAATATTCAGAAATTTGGAACATATTTGCTGTATTTACTTTTTTTTAAATAAAAAAAAATTAGTGGGATATTGCTTCAAACTGTAGTCCGTAACATGTAGTTTCAATGTGAATTGTTTCATTACAAAATGTTCATTAAATTTCGCGGCGTATATGAAGCAATAACCTGCAAATTTTGACTTTTAAGCTATTATGAAAAAAACTGGCTGAGGTGATTTTTTTTTCATGATGAAAATTCATTCTGAAATAACGTCTACAAAACTAACACTAATTCATACAAATATAAAACTGTGGTTTGTCCCCACTTGCACTCCTTAAAAGTGAGTAAGCGAGTGAGAGAGTATTGTCAGCACAAAACATCTAGGCTTTTAACGCTGGGGAGAGGTGACATAAGGTGAGCAACGCAGGAATGTGCGGCGGGGAAACGGGAGGTCCCCGAGAAAACCTGTCGACCAGCAGCATCGTCCGGCACGATTCCCTCAAGAGAAAATTCGGGGTCAGGCGCCGCCGGGAATCGAACCCAGATAACCTTGGTGGGAGGCAAACTGTCTGACCATTCGGCCACCTCCGCCCCTACGCCATTAAGAACCCGTGTCACTAGAGTGCTTAATTTTTATAAATATCTTCCTGATTCCAAACTTCCTTACTTTAAAATATTTCAATGGGAACTTAGTTAATTGCATAACTTTTCATTACCGTAAAACGGGGTAATTGTGGGTCATTCGGAATAAAATGAGAACTAAAAATTTAACCTTCGAAAAATATCACTAACCGTTACCCTATATAATCCAATATTTACTTTAGTTGCTGTACTGATTATATGGTTGGCAGCGAAACTACTCAGTATAGTTCCACGTATATTCTTATTTAAATACAACAAAATTTAAATGAAAGCAACCGAAATCGACATAATTGTATTTTATATAATTAATAAAACTTTTTTTTAACAAACTGTATGGGTTTATACCGACTACAATTTATCTTAGACGCGCAACCATTAAGTGACGTGTCCAGAGAGGTTTCTAGCCGTTACGCGCGGAAAAATATGAAATGGCTAAAACTAGAACTTTTAGCAAGGCTTTTTTTTTTGAGTGCTCACTTTATTCCGAACCGCCTATACAAACAATAGGATGGATATAAACTCAATTTTAAATTAAATATTCTGTAAGTATTAATACTTTTTTAGGTAGGTAAGTTAAAATAATTTACAAACAGTATTTTATAGTAATTATAAATTTATTTAAGCAAAAGGTGACAGCTAGGAATTTATTTCTAATTTTGTTTCTATTCACCCCAGTATTTCTAATTACTCTATTTTGCGGTACGCGTACTGTAGTCTAAATATTAAATCGTAATTATGAAATAATTAAGCTAACTAAAAATTGAAGGTAATAATAATCTCTGATATTGTAATAAAGACAATAAAATACCTAGAAGTAATTTAGTCCATAAATATGCAACTAATCGTTACATTTAAGGTTTCGATTAAGAGACGTTGCCGATAATTAATGACATATTAAATTTTTTACTACGAATGTGGGTAACTTTAACAAATGATGTGACACAGCCTCTTAAAGGGTCGCTGTGTATATTGAGGACAGCATTCAGAGATGAAGTGGGTCGCAGCTGTAGTACGTATGTAAAAGACAAGCGAAGTCGAGCTTGTTAATAGATTATAGCTGGGAAATGACGGGTTGTCTAGGAACGAGGTAGGAGACGACGGGAGGGAAGAGTAACGAGCAGGCGGCCAGATGTGTGCGCCAAGGTAGGTGTAGGTCTGACAGATAGCTTGTCTTGCTACTCGGTCAAGCTGGGTTCCTAGTATCTGCGCGCTGCCAGGACACATGACGGACAAACTGACAAGCAATACACCGGCCAATTATCTTAGTGTCCCGTGCACGTAGGGGGGATATTGGTGAGGTGCGGGACCGTTGTCCTGTCCCCAGCACAGCTGCACTCTCAGCAAGGGCCTGCCATTCCAACATATCCTTTCGCACAACTGTCTTGCCATCATCTCACTGTCATGCTGCTCATCATGTTTCTGCGCAATACGAACGCACTCAAATATGAGCCGTTTACTTCCTACGAGAAAAAAATAGTGTGCAAGGAATATACCCGAGGACTGGGCATTATACCCCAGACATGATAACATTTTAAGCTGATCGCTCGTTGGCGTCTGCCGAACCATGAGGTATGACGAGAAGCGAGGCACTGCAATAATTAAAAAACAACAGATTTGCACACACGCAATCATACATAAATACACAAAAATACAAAATTACAACGCTAGGGGTATTAATTTTCACGAATTTTTTTTTCCGGAATTGTTTTATGTACAAGAAGATACTTTTCGATATTTTTTTAAACTTCCAAATAATACCCAAAACATATTTAATTGATTTTTTACTAATCTTTCTGTGATTCTTTTGACTTTTCTATTAAATAACAAAAAAGTCAATTATATCATTGTTGAAGACAGCGTTAAATTATAATAATGTACATAAGCTATGTAAAGGATGTAGTGGGAATACATAACATCTTCCTGAAAAATAGATGAACAAATTTTCTCTCACATCTCTAACCCTCTCACACGCATATATATATATATATATATATATATATATATATATATATATATATATATATATATATATATATATGTGTGTGTGTGTGTGTGTGTGTTTGTGTGTGTGCTAAGGGTCCCGTATTATATTCCCGACCGGGGAGGTCAATATTTATTTACAGTAGCCTCTCTGGGTTAAGGCTGGGTGATGTATTGTCCCCTCAGACCCATACTACGGAAGAGAGTGGCGAACCATCGCAGTATCTCCTCGCCTGTTGGGCTCGGAAGATGTGGTTTCCGTCACCTGGCGCCCTCCATGGTTCTAAACCTGCTTTCGGGTAAGCATATATATATATATATATATATATATATATTCTTTATTACGTCTCCTGGATCAAGCGAGAGGAAACTAGTAACGGTTACACTTACTAGAGCCTAGGGACAGTAAATTAAATTCTCAGCACTGTTGTGCGCAGGTGCAGATAGTTTCAGCTCCGCGTATTAATTTTAATTGTAGTTTCCTGAACCCAATAAAACTGTCCTTTGAATCGGAGCAGAGCATTTCTTGATATTGTAAAGTAATGTAGACCAACGTAAAGTAACTGGCAAAGGGGAACGGGACAATAAGGGGAAGGACATCTGCGCAGAATGGATGCGCAGAGGAGTAATGAGCCGTATTCTTCCTTGCCAGTTGGTGTTTCTGTTACACAAAGCTGTACACAAGGAACAAGAGCAGGGAGAAAACAGGCAATGGCCTTTACTAAGAAACAATCCTAGCATCCGCCTGCAAACCACGGAGAACAGCAATGATAATGTCTGGAGCCGGGAATCAGACCCGGGTCCCACCGGATGCGGGTCTAAAGCCAAGTGACGGGACGCGTATGGCAGCGGGAAGTGTGAGCACCGGAAGTAAACCAACCGGCCAATGGTGACGTCCGCCACGTTTACAACATGCGAAAAATCTTAACCGACCCCGCCGGGAACAAATCTCGGATCACCGTAGGCTGACCACGGCCCCTTACATTCGGACGTGAACGACATGTTCGTAAGACTCACAAAAACGTGGTCTACTTGCCTGACGTCCATAAATATATGCCTTTCGATTTGTAGGTTCCCGGTTTGAATCGCTGAGGAACCATGATCATGCGTGTGTGATGATGAAGATGACTACCTAGTTAGATTAAGATGGGAAACCAATATCAACAAAACAAGAATGTATAAAAATGCAAAAAGTGATACTTCGAGGTTTTCTTTACAAAATAGTAATATTTACGAAAGTACTAGTGCCTTAAGTTTTTATGGCGCGAGATAACTACGTTTACACAAACTCTGGGCTTGTAAACTTTATAATGATAGATCCTACTCAGTATGGGAAGAATGTAGTTAACGATATCACGGCAGAAAAATTGTGAGGTTCCAACTTGAAACTACTGCGTCTCGCTTTTAGAATTTATTGGTTTGTGGACATACGCCATTGCTCATATGTTGCTGATCAAACTGGTGTTGAATGACAAAGTATAAAAATGAACAAAAAAAAAAAACTAAATAAAACACACACAAAAATAGGAAAAAATGCAATCTTAGAGGAATTTTCTCAGGTTTTTTTTTAAATATATTAGACAGCAAAGAATTCTAGATATAGAATTCAATCGAATATCGACACAACACCCAGACACAAATATATTACCAGATTCCCAATATGAAAATGTATGGAAATAGGCTTTTTGTCTATATATATATATATATATATATATATATATATATATATATATATATATATATATATATATATATATATATATATATATATATATATATATATATATATACACACACACACACATAGATAGTTACATAAATTCTCTCATAATTGCTTGTTAAATGCGGTGCAGTATTACCTTACAGATATTGGCGTCTATATCACAGAATTGGCGCATGAAGTGGTAACAGCAGTACTGTATACAATTAATATATTAATGAATATTGGCAATGCCGCATGACTCACTGAGAAGTTGGCAGCACTGCACAGCAGCATTTCCGGGAATGGAACAGCTGCAATTGTGCGAATTGCAGTGACTCCGGTCACCGCTGCGCAGTTTTTCCCCCTGGCACGCCGACCACACGCGAACCTCTGCGCCGACAAACGGTCCTCCCGAACCAGTCGTCTTTACCCTCACGGCAACTGCCAGGAACTGAATCAGCTGATCCCTAAGGGCGACATCGGCCTGCCAATTAGGTGTCTCACCGCCTCTACGCCAAGAGCACTGCACTTGCGTGCACTGCAGCCGCAACCGTGCGTCTGTAATTGACGAAGACTGTAATTTGACGGCATAATAATAAAGATGAAGGTTTTTCCGCTCATAACTGCACCAATTTAATGTTTCTGCACGAAAATTAGAGCTTACAGCCACCTGGGACTCTGTCTGAAAACCACCAGTGCAGTCAATTTAACGCTCAAAAATAATCAAACCTTGCGATGATACGCTAAATTGAAGATTTTCCGGTGGACGTTAACCTCATCTTTACTGCATTTTCTATGCAGACCGAAATAATTATAAATTAATATGACGTCTACGGTTCACCCGCGGAGGCTTATTCAAGAGACGACCTACTTTCTGAACCAAGGAATCTTACATGAAAAAACGGATTACACATTCATGATTTTCTGGGAACGGACACCGAAGCATCGAAATAACTAAAGTAAAATCTTCGTGACCTTGGTTTTCGGTTTTACCGAAGTGAAGTAGGCTTTACGTCTCGTTGACTGCGAGGTCATTGGAGATGATTCACACAACTTCACACAAGAACAGGAGCTGGGAGCGGTATCGTCCATGGCCTATGTGAAATAACCATCCAAGCATTCGCCTAAAGCAATTTAAGGCAACCATAGAAAACCGAAGTCGGAATGACCAGAACCGGGAATCGAACCCGGGTGTTCCCGAATGCGAGGCTAACGTGTTATCGTAACGCAAACTCGTGAAGTTGTTCGAAAGCATGTTTGGTATGCGTGCAGAGCATTAGGCGTTATGACAGTCCCGAATGTCAGGTGGACGTTGTAATGCATCAGTGGGCTATGCGCCAATTGTAAGGTATCAATAAAACATGCTCAGACTTTTTCAGATTTGAAACGTCTTACCATAGTTATTTTGGTACTATAAAATCGATATTTACATCAGGATATATAGGACTAGAATGCTTTTTGTAGAGCTGATTCTAAGGTGAACAATATTTTGTACGTATGTAACAACTAGCATACAGTCTAGTGATGACTAACACTGTCCAGTTTATCCCTTTTCATATTGACTCCATGAATAGGATTGGGTTTGTTTTTCAAGGAGTTCGCTGTGATGATTCTGATTCAGTTCCCGGGTGGTTACTCTAGACTTTCTCATGTACAAGCGTGATGGATGCTGCCGTCATACGGTGGATTTTCTCGAGACACTTTTCTTTACCCAATTTCTGCAGTCCATCATTGCTCTACCTTGGAGTCGTATTACTAATAATAGGCTACACGTCACCTACGAGTCCCACACCTGTAAACCCTCATGCTAAGGTGTTGTTAACTCGGCTCTGATGTGCGATCCTGTCGCGATATGTGTTCAGTCATCTTCCTCGATAAGCATTAGGGAGCGTCTTCCTATCATTCATATTCAGACGTAGGACATTCTCTGCATGATGACACATTGTAATTCTCTTGTATGTGGTATCTGTCTTGATGGCTTCAGCCCCACGCTCGATATCTTCCCACTCGTTGTCTTGTACGATATAAAAAATTCACGGGAACTTATTTCGTCTGTTACAGGTAGTAATAAATGGAAACCTGTTTAAAGCCCGCCGCGTAATGTGTTGTTTAAACATGACTGATATGTTAATGAAGGCGTTGCTCACGTCTAGTATTCTTACAAATTCTACGAGCTACATTATTTGTCACGTATATCAGAACAAGGAAGATAGTGGCAGCTGAGTTGAGGTGGTAAAACTACTAGCTTCCCACGGTTCCGAACCACGGCGGACAGAGTTTTCTATTCCCGGACAATGCGCATATGGGAAACGTGGCAGACCTTGCTTTTTTTTAGATGTAGCCAAGTTTTCCCTTGTTTTCTCATTCCTTCGTCATTCCATTGTTACCCCCCATTGCCCAGTAGATAAGGTCTTCAAAATCTGAGACTTGACTCACTTAATGTTATTCCTTGCCCATTTATATCATTCCCATACGCATACGCTATTGATTTTACAAGCTAGATGGTGTTATGGGGCCAAATTCATCTCATCAGGATCTTGGAGCTTTAATTCTGTTTTCTTCACCTTAGCGGTCCAAGGCAGTTGGAGATTCACTGAGACTTAAGTACAGGCGTTATCTCGTGAGAAACTGGAGAGCTTAGTGAACATTTTGACTACAGCTAAAACGGAACATCACGTAAATTTAATCTTTTTTGAACCCCGAAAGAGGTTGCTACTGTGATAATGGGACGTCAAACATGCTATAAAAGAATAGCCGAGCACCGCCTGGTATATTTTTCCATGGACGGAGTACAGCACCACTATCAACAATTGGATGCTACTTGAACACCAAGAGAAACTTCCTGTTAGATATATTATAGTAAGTTCAGTTAAAAATATATTTTCCATGTCTTACTCATTCAGTGACTCTGTACATGGAACGTATTTTATTCAAGCGAAGAGGATATATTCGGCGTTCGCTTAAGAGAAGATAAGGACAGTTCCAGCCAATTTAATTTTCTTGAAATTGTGGCACTCCAAAATAGTTTCCAATACTATATAAGCTTGTCAGTGATGTAGTTAGTATTGTAATAGCTATTTTGAAATCAAATACATTAAATGTTCGTACTGTAGTCCCATCTGAATGACCATAACAATAATCTATCAATCTATTTTAATTTTTGATTATACAAGGGACAGTAAGATCAGAAATAAAGTCAAGCATACTTATTAAGGGCGCGGTCTATCGCAATTTTCATCATCATTATTTTATCTTGTATTTGTACCAGATATTTTTTTCCTTGTTTTAGACACAAAATGTGACAAAATTTGGCTCTTATGAATATTTTTATCTTTCATATTTTTCGTGTAATGGCTTGTTAAAGTCATATTTTGCAAGTTTCCGTTTTAACGACTACACTAAAACCAACTGACATACCAAACTCAAAAAAATCACAGTGAATAAAGACATTGCAGGCTACAATGACATGCTCATAAAATTAAAGAATAAACATTATTTGTATTTTTTTAATAATATTAAACTTTTTAAATTTTTATTTTCAGTTTCAGCAATTTTTTAAAATTCAAATAATTTTTATTCTTTAATTTTATGAGCATGTCATTGTAGCCTGCAATGTCTTTATCCACTGTGATTTTTTTTGATTTTGGTATATCCGTTGGTTTTAGTGTAGTCGTTACAACGGAAGCGTGCAAAAATATGACTTTAACACGCCATTACGCGAAAACTATGAGAGATAAAAAAATTTCACAAGAGCCAAATTTAGTCACATGATTTGTCTTAAATAAGAAAAAAAATATCTGGTACAAATAAAAAATAAAAAAATGGTGATGAAAATTGCGGTAGACCGCGCCCTTAAATTATGTTTAGTAGTTGTTTTTGCCATAACTCATACTTTAATTTTTTATGAATTAGACCCTATCATAACTAGAGTCACAAGATTACCGTGAAAAGATGGTTGTACCATTTGCTTGCAATGCCTTACGTGCACGTGACAACTCTGCTTCATAGTTATTGGCAGCTTGTCTTTATGCCTTTCACGTCTCTTATTTGACTGCACCAATCAGAATAAGGTTATTGCGACTTTCCAGTAGAACTCCAAGACTAGTAAGAGTTTATATATATCCTATAGTTGGTCACGATACAAAGCTACATATGTGCACATGAGGCAGTGAAACCAAATTGTACAAAAATATTTTCGCCACAAAATCATGCCTCTAATCATAATAGAGTCACAAATGTATACAAATTAAACCAAGCAGTCAAAGATGTGTTGGAGCAGTGCCGTGGTTGTAAGTCGAGTGTAAATGGAATTGATCCGAGAAGGTCTGCCAATCATTGACAACACTTTCAACGTTTTCAACATCAAAAACTGTTAGAAATCTATCAGGAAAAATATTTGTTATAGTTATATCACAAAGACACCTTAATAAATATTTGATGCGTTATAGACCTGATTAAAAAGTACGTAAATATATAATATTAAGCCGTGACTAAACTGCAGCCTCAGATATTGTCGCTGTAAATACACAGAAGGTTTTATGTCCAGTGAATGCTGACTCGTTCCGGAATTGATATTTGTGTTCGTATGACTGAGTCGAACGGTGATATAAACTATTGTCGCTTACGTGCTGAGACGATACCTTTTTATATAATAGAATTGCTTTCACTTGCATGATATAACGCTGATTGCTAAGGGATTTCATTATTGTTTACTTAAACTGACCGGAATATTGGTACTATGTTCTATTGTGTTTTGCTTCTCTAATACAGCATTTGAACCATGCAAATATACTCTAATTTAAAACTGCTATATAAAATATCTTTACATGCATTTAGGTTGGTACAAAAACAAAAATAGTGATAAATGTTGTACCTAAGGATAATGTCAGTTATATTCAAATACCAATAATTATTATTCGCCTGCTCGCATAGGTTAAGGCTAGTTTAAATGCCAAAAACGTTGATGACCGAAATCCCTGCTAGTTGACATTGCAGGTCGTTTCATTTTTGAAATTTACATAAAAATTATGGTATTCTGTTTGTTTATTTGTAGCAGAAGTTATTTGTTTTAAAATGTATATTTGGTTTTTATGACAAGTTTTCGTAAAAGGTAACAGCGTTGTTTCGCATTTTTATGAGACTTGTCGAATTTCAGGTTGACTGTAAGCAATCCTTCAGAATTTCAAGAAAGTACTTTGTTTTCCGAGCATTTTTGTAATACAGTTTTTGCTGTTCCCCTTTTCGAAGTACCTTTACTATATAATATTTCCTTAGGATGTTGTTTTTCAAAGGTGTTGATAATAAGCTAATCTAAAGCGTTGACACCAAAGTAACTGTGAGTGTAAATAACATTTTGAAATTTTTTTTTACTGTTCCTGTCTTACATCTGTCTAAATATCCATAGTTATTTCTCACTGTTTTTAAGGGCAAAGTTTGAATAAAAAATCTCCTTTAGAGAATAAATAGGCAATTTTTATACACTCAAAATATTATTTTTTTAACTTTTTATGTAAAAAATTAGTGACTTTGTAGAAGCTGTATACAGTTTAATTACGACTTCTGTCTGTTCTACTAACAATTCCGTAAATATATAAACACCAAACATACATTATTAAAGCATTCATTTACGTATTTGACAAACAGAAATTCAGCATAGAGCTGAAAATATCTCACACCGTCGCTTGTTTCCATCTGCGGCCCTCTGAGGCAGTGTAACATTGGTCAACGATGTTCCATTAGCGAATACTGGAGTTCTAATTAAAGCCTTGGATTTCCTTTCCGGTGTTCAAAGAAGGAATTTCTCGTTGTTCTCCCTGCGGACGTGTTAGTTATGTATTTATTTAAGACTTAGCAAAAAGTTCGAAGTGGTCTCGCAGGGGCGGTGTTTAAGGTGGGTGGCTCGCGCGACTTCAGACAGGTGGCAGCACTTAACTCGCCACTTCCCCTATCATTACTCCGCGGAGCGGGTTCGAAGCCCGACGGGAAAAAAATGAGCTAGTTGCACTGCGCAAAAAATCGGCAAACGAAAACTTGACCTTCGAGGATGTTTTCCGAAGCGCTTGGCGAGAGAAGCATGATTTTTCAAATCCTAGGGACCAGAAATTTTGCGAAAAGATTTTTACATAAGCTTGTGTCAATGCCTTGCACTGTAAAAATATATGTGAATTTACCGTACCTATGTATAGGAGTGTTAAAAAGGTAGTTATTGTTAAACTTTCCAATTCATCAGTGATAGCGTTTATACAGATTTGTAGCAAGCAGACAAAAGTATGCATATGTTACTAAACTCGTATTGCTCAACATTTGCTCTATTAAGAAACTGAATTATGATAAGTGTTCCGTAATGTGTAGGGAATAAAAACTTCCAATATTGTTTATGTTCAGTGTGTGTGCATATTTACAGCTTTGCTTCATAGTTAGTGATTGGATGTTTGTAACCTTCAGCGTCTTGCGCTTGACCAGCAAAGCACAGAGACCTTTTCAAAACTTTTATGTAACGTATTTATGATATACGTTACCTTATATATATACATAAAGTATCATAAATAAGAGACGTTGCCTTAAGTGACGTACTTATATTTTATATTTTCGCGTAGATCAGAGTAAATATAATCAATTTTACTTATTCTAAATAAGAAGCAATTCAAAATACACGACACTTTTTTTTTTTACGGAAGAAATGTCACAACCGCAATTTCTTATAAACATAATAACTGTTCCAATATATTTGCTTGGTTGTACAATACTCAATTCTGCTAAATTTTAATACATCCCCAATAAATGCAAGAGACGTATGCTATTAAAAAATCAATGCAATTTGTCAATTACGCCATTGCATACACTTACAAGAAACGTTTAAAATAACTTATCTATAACAGTTTTGGACTTCAGAAAACTGGTTACTCATGATTCCGGAATTAATACAGGAACATGAAAGATTGAAGCTTCATGTTTATAAAATTAAAACGTTTCTGCAAATAATGTACGCAACGTCTGCTGTGCACTCACACGTATTATTCTTGTCCATGCGAGACTCATAGGCCAATATTTGTCCAGTAAAGTGACATTATATTTGTTCTATTAATGTAACAGCAATTCTTTTTCATTCGCTTAAAACTTTTCTGCACTTGGTTACCAACATTTTTTATCATCATAAAATGTTCTTTATGGTTAAATTTGTTATTCTTAAAACGTTTATTTTCCGTCAATGCAATTTTTATTACATTAAATTTACGGTATTCTTCTTCCATCGTCGTAAATTATTTTTGTGAGCTACTAACAGTTTTTATAGTTGGTGTTAGGCTTTCACGAGATTCCATGGTTGGACGTTCAGTACCATAAAGGTCATACAAAAGTTAAACTGTAATTTTCATCTTTCCGTTATAAACTCTGTATGCAGTTTGTGATGTGCCGTATAATCAAAGTTAATTATAAGTGGATACGGAAGTGCGCCCCAATCAGGCGGACCAATCATGCATGCGACGATTAAACAAAGTGGCGCCGGTGAAAACACTAATGGCACTTGGTGTCGTCTTTGCTGTCCTCAGCGTGTTCGTGTTTCGTACACACGTGCTGCTAATGCAACCATCCATCCAATCGCAGCGCATGATTACCGTCCGATATGAAATAAATACTAGCCTACTAAGTAGACCCATTATCGTGGTGCAGCGCAAAGTTAGATCTGCTCTGCCTTGTATAACAGGTATGACGTCACACTCTTGTTACCTAGGTCATGTATATTTATAATTGTTAAACATTAATCCTTGGCATTTGTACATATATGTGTATACTATATTGGGAGATACTTTTTGAACAATTAAATACATCGGTGACGTCGTATTACTAAAGAAGAGGTTCACTGCCCTGTAGGCTATCCTCCAAGAACATGTGTGTGTTCAAGCAGACATTATCTGCTCACTGGCTGCTCGATGACGCAGTGATATGGACCTGTATTTAGTTGCTCCTGTACTACTGGCTAAGACACTTACAGGAAGTGTCAAATAAGTCACGGGCCAATTGCGAAAGTGGTACGAACTTACATTTACTGGAATTATAGCTTGGAGCCAATTGAAAACGCGAATATTTCATGTCCCTGCGTATTTCAAGAAAATTGCCAACAATGTTTAAATAAGGTAAAAAGGAATTTTAATGTCTACATTAGCGAATGAACTATGATCGTTAACGCAGTGTACGATGTAAGACAATGTCGACTTCGGTGCGATATCACATAAAATATTGTTCCCGTAAACATTTTTTTGTAAAGTCGGTAGCAATTTTTTTTACGAGCACTTTAAGCTATTTGAGCAAAATTTACTATAATTTCGTCTGAAACGTACAACAATTTTAAACATGTTAAAATATTACGGTATTTATTTTATCACTATATTATGATAACTTTAAATTAATTATCCCTGGTTTTAAAAAACGTATGTGGAGCTGGTTTCCAAACAAAATTTTTGTATGTTTAAAACAAATCCAACAGCGTAACTTAAAATTTACTTCGTCGAAATCATTATCAGGTGATCAGAATTTCGCTGTAAGATAATGTGAAGTGTAACACAATACTAGTTTTGCAATTTGTTATTAAGCCATTAAAACTTGCTGCAGTCAGTTCATCAACACATTTATTTCTTAGAGCTGAAGTTTAATATTTCTTATTTTTTATTACGTGATTGGGGTTATATGTTCGAGCCCTAATGGTGAGCGCTTACCTACGTAACAGCAGTGATGGGACACAAAAATAGTACTTAAAAAAAGGAAAGGCTTGAAATCAGGTAAGTAGATTTTTCCCGTTCAATCAGGTTTTGGGATCAAGAGAAGGTGACATATTACCTAGAATGAGTTACTACGTGGGGATATTATTACGGGTCTATGAAAACTAACTGCCCGTAACGCGCAAAATCAGAAACTGGTATAGAACTTTTTTGTCAGAAATGCCTCTGTGCATCGGTAAAACATGTTTTAAATATTGTAGAATTATAGCGATAAAGTGATGCAGGGTCGTAAATGATTTTTGGTACAGGATAACCGCTTGACTGCGGAAGCTACATTTTGTGCCACGTTTTACTATCAACAACTCACGCAAAAATATAATAAATTTAATGTTTGTGAATTGTAGTGCTTCTTTCTTCAATTTTTTTGTTATAATGTTCTACCAATCTCACCAATAAATTAGTTCTTTACCGAACTTTTTGCGCTTTGGATGGCGTAGCTCAAGTATTCCCAAACCCGATGACACTGTGTCGCCCTTTACCGGTTACATACGTTTCGAATGAAAAGTACTTTATCAATTATTGAAAACCTTCTCATATTACAAAAATAATTCTAAATTCAAATTATAACAGCCATTTACGAAAGTAACCTGTAAAAATAAAGCAGTATCACAATAAAACAAAATATATGAGTTTTAGTTAATGGGTTATGCCATCAGTGGATAAAGGCCCTTTCACACGATCAAATTTTGCTTCAATTTTCTGTCAAATTAATTGAATTCAATGTATTGAATGTCATGTGACGCCATGCTGACGTCACAACCGCGGCCATTTTGTCTTTCAATTCATTGAATGCCTTGAATTTCGTCAAAGATTTTCATTTCGAACATGTTCGAAATTTTCTTGAAGAAAAATAGGGCCTCTTTAAAATCAGAAAAGAGTCATTCGTGGCAATATAAATTCAAATAACTTAATATTTGAGTTCTTTATGTAAATTAAACCATTTTAATAATAAGTAAATGCATAGTTTCTTAAAAATAATACATAATAAAATAATAAGGAATTTTTGTTGGTTTAACCAAATGTTTTTGTGTTGTGCACGATTAGTAAATATTTGTAAAATAGCTACATAATTTATTTTTTGCATTACTTGTTTACAAAGCGTGTGGTAACTTTTCAAGTGCTCCTTTCAATGTTTATTGAATCAAATTTCTTTAATCGTCGTGCCATTCAATACACTGAATTCAAGGAATTGAATTCAATAAATATTTGCTCGTGTGAAATGGCCTTAAGCGAGGATGTGTTCCAAGAAAAGTGGTGGTTATAAATGACTATACACAACTCTGAGTTGTCTGTGGAATTGTTATACTAGTAAACATACACATTGTCTAGTCATTAGCGTGCAAGATACACAGTAACACGACGTCTCTCACAACTTACTGTATTGGCAATGTCCTCCAGACACCTTAATAACACAATAACACGTGCTTAGTGTATAGTCGGATATCATATTGCTTCCCATGATGAGTCAAATAAGTCAAGGTTCAATTGCGAACGCGACAACTCGCTATGTTTGTATTATATCTTGTGCTCGAAAAAAAAAAAAGATAATTTTTCAGGTCCCTAATAATTAGGAGGTTTCACGAGAGACTGCTGCGAGCCGTATTGAATGTAGTAGGCAGTAGATATTCGGTTTTACAGTATATGGCTCGAATGGGCATGGTCTGGACATTCATACATTTATTAAAGTATTGTATGTCTGCTTATGTTGTTTTCATTTTTGCAGTCATCCACGCGGAGTTATGATAAGATGAACGCTGAAAGTCTTGAAGAAACAAAGTTACAACGTAAAATACTGCATGCTGGTTCCGTGTATTGTATGTTGATGCTGTGACGTAACTGAAGCGCATGCCAAGATTGGTTTTATAGCTTTAGAATCACTATCACAAAAAGTGTTATATGGACATAGGTCCGAAAACGCACCGTTTCTGCGCTATAGTTGGCATACATGACGTATGGTTGATAGCGCGCTGGCAGGACCATGTTGCTGTGTCACAGTTGTTCCTACTGGATGTGTGTTAGTGGCGTAGTGTGTGGCATAGTAACATGTTATGTACTGCTGTAATGATGTCCCACAACAACATGATCCTGCCCGCGCTATCAACCATACTTCATGTATTGCCAACTGTAGCACAGAAACGGTGCGTTTTCGGATCTATGTCCATATAACACTTTTTGTTCATCTACACGTGAGGATTGTTTACCTAGAGTATTGACATGTAATTTTGCATCATCCTGTATATCCCCCACTGGGTCGGTGTGCACTATGTCCAACCGCAATCATAATTCCACCAGAAGGGTAGTCTTCGACCACCGCACTCATTTCTAAGAGGTAGCTGCGACGAACAAAAATAAAGGGGGGATATCCACACATCCCGCGCCAACAAGTGGCGGCACCGTCCTAGGGTCAATTTTAAAAATAACACTTTCAGTGTTAGCATTCTACACATGATTTTTGCTAGAAAATGTCTAAGTACGTAGAGACAGATGATTTCCGCGAAAATGTATGTGCTGCACCACCTTTATTTGATACCTTACGTGCACATTTGTCGCTCTACTCCATTCCCTGTGATTCGATATTTTCAACTCTCGCGTCTTGAATTTCTACTCTTAATCACAGACGAAGGGTGTCGCAATGATCTTATTATAATAGACACACTCAAAATACAGATATCAGCACAAAGACACGACGGCAGTAATTATGAAGCAGAGCTGCAAAAGTGCATGTAAGGAATTGAAACAAGCTTGTTCAGAAATATTTTCGCGGTAATCGGGTGTCTCTACAAATACAGAAATTCGCCAATTTTTTCATATTTATGATAAAAACTGAAATTTGAAATTTTATGTCTCCAAATTAATTATGAGAAAACATTTTGTCCTTGAAAAATTAAGTAAATTTGCATTTAAATAATAATGCTGAAATATAATATTAAAATTTAAAAAAATTCCAATTTTTAAAATATACATAATATTAAATATTTTTGTTTTATGTATGTTAACTTGAATCTGCTATATTGCTATTCACTGTTAAATTTTTCAGTAGGTTTTAGTGTCGAACATAAAACTGTCACATGCAAATTTTGACTTTTACGAACCGTTACGCAGAAAATATGAGAGCTAAAATATTTCATAAGAGCAAAAGCTAGTCATAATATATGTCTATCACAAGAAAACACATCTGGTACAAATATAAAACTTAATAATATGACTTTGAAAATTGCTGTAGATCGTGCCCTTAAGGCCATGATCCATCATTTATTTCAAACAATTGCAAATATCGCGAATATTTACAAACCAAATGCTTTGAAAAAATTAGAGACTGTGTACAGTCATGCGAGACACAATTTTGTCACAGCGTTTTTAAAAATATTGTGACGTTTGCTAACAAAAAATATTTTGCTTCATTTTGGCTTATTTTGACAACAAAATATGTGATAGTTAATTGCAAAAATCTAAAAATCCGTTTGATGTATTGGAACATAAAATTTCTCATAAAAGCGATGATATATACGTATTCCATAACAGCACAGGTGGTGCTGGAAACGTTTATACAACGTTACAATGTGCTAAGTTCGTCACAGACTATATAAACATGTTGCCTACATGTGCCAGAAATGTTCCGGTAGCAACGTTTACGAGGAAACCTAGCAGCACGTTGCCTGCAAGTACCAGAAATGTTTCAGTTGCACGTTGCTCAGGACACCTAGAAGCATGTTGTCTGCACGTGCCAGAAATGTTTCAGTTGCACATTGCTCAGGCAACCTAGAAGCACGTTGCATGCACGTGCCAGAAATGTTTCAGTTGCATGTTGCTCAGGCAACCTAGAAACACGTTGCCTGCACGTGCCAGAAATGTTTCAGTTGCACGTTGCTCAGGCAACCTAGAAGCACGTTGCATGCACGTGCCAGAAATGTTTCAGTAGCAACGTTGCCGAGGAAACCTAGCAGCACGTTGCCTACAAGTGCCAGAAAATGTTTCAGTTGCACGTTGCTCAGGACACCTAGAAACACGTTGCATGCACGTGCCAGAAATGTTTCAGTTGCACGTTGCTCAGGCAACCTAGAAACATGTTGCCTGCACGTGCCAGAAATGTTTCAGTTGCACGTTGCTCAGGCAACCTAGAAACACGTTGCCTGCACGTGCCAGAAATGTTTCAGTTGCACGTTGCTCAGGCAACCTAGAAGCACGTTGCATGCACGTGCCAGAAATGTTTCAGTTGCACGTTGCTCAGGACACCTAGAAGCACGTTGCCTGCACGTGCCAGAAATGTTTCAGTTGCACGTTGCTCAGGCAACCTAGAAGCACGTTGCATGCACGTGCCAGA
>PNEQ01021930.1:139499-190280 GCA_003012365.1 Medauroidea extradentata | reverse complement strand
TGTTACAGTTGTGATTTTCCCCACCATACCAGTTAGTTTCATTTCTGACCAACAGACGCCATACATGAATAACGGCTATTATTTTATATTCACATGTACAAATAATCAAAAATTCTGTGTTTTACATGAACTATTGTGGTATCCCATTTACTGTATATTAAAAATATTGAAACTTGGGAAACAAAATTTAACATTGTAAAACTGTTTAGAATTCACTTAACTATGACAGGGACGGTAAGCATTATATTTTATTTAAGTGCCATTAATAGTGGAAAACTTTTCATATCAGTGATTGTGCATCCAAATTATCAATATCAATACAAACAATGGTAATTGTTCGTACTTACATTTCGTCATCATTCTGACTCTAAGTGATGATGTTTTAAATATTTGCACTTAGCGTGAAGGTGTATTGAAGATAAAAAAATGAATCTAGAAATTTTGAAATAAGGCGCTGGCAACGTGCTGGCGAAGTGCAGGCAACGTTGTAATGTGACGTCTGCACGAGACGTTAGCACGTTGCCGGCACCTATTCTGCACATTTCTGGCACATAACAGCACGTTGTAACATCACAGTGTAACGTGCAGACAACGTTGCTGTGCTGTTAGACTGTAAGAATGAATTTTTGATATGTGTATTAAATTGAGTTAATTTTTTTTAAACCACTGCCAAACTAAAGAGCGAGACTTCATGGGCGCTGCTTACCTGAAAGCCGTGACCTGAGCAAGGATAAGGATTACCGTTGTTCAGCCATTTTTAATTATCTTGCTCTCGGACAAAATCATATTTTCAAAATTTACAAAATCGTTATTGCTGAAATGAAAATGTAGTGAACGATTTATTAGATGATGTTTTCGAATGTTTTTGTAATAATATTACTCGTTTGTTCATAGTCATCAGGGCGTATATGTAGGGTTGGGCAGCTACTACGCCCCGTCGAACATTATTTAACATGCCAATCGTGTTTCACACTAGGTCTCCGTGGTAGGCGGCGCAGTTAAGCGGGCGCATGTCCAAGCCACCGCCGAGACTTGTGCTGAGCTTCGGCCGACACAGGTTTATCATAAAACTGCTCAACGTATGTGGGTGATGTCTGCTTAGAGCTAGCATTCAAAGAACGTTGCACGCGTATATACACATTTCAAGTTCTCCACAAATTCTTGAAGCTTATTTTCTCGCCGCCGAAAATGGGCGTTTTTGCTGTAGTTGCTAGGGATGAAAATCTTTACGCAGAATACTTTAAAATGTGTAGGCGTAGAGTACACCTTTATCTCAACTATTTAATCATAAATTGACAGGGTGGCTACATAATATCTCATATCAGGTGAGTTATTGGCGAGGAGACAGCACACCAGTTAACTGACTCGCGCCTAGAGACCAAAGTGAGGCGTGATGCACGTATTGTTTCGCCCTTAGATCTACGCACTTCTTGTACTGGAACACACAAAATACGTCCTGCCAGGCGGCTTACCAGAGAAGTAGCGCAGATTGTGGCATAGAGAGTATAATCGCAGTAGCGGAAGTGCATCGTGGACGACATACACGTCGAGGAACCCCATGGATACAGCTAAGGAGTTAGGAGGGGGAGGTGATAAGGGTTATAATCACCTGTGCCTATAGTAACTAGTTTTGAAGATAATTATTTTCAAAAATACAAACATTTTTACCACTACAATATTCAACGGTTTTTTTTACGAAAACTGCTCAAATGGCACTATATTGCATCTTGGATTCTAAATTCCCCGGTGGAGTACCCCTGAACCTACGGTTTCAAGAGGATGTTAGTATTCTTTATAAGCGCTTATTAAAAATCTCGAGGATAAGGCAATTCAGCCAGAATTTCAAGTTTTTGGTGTTTAAAATTGCACTCCAGATAAGTTTACCCGTGTCCAAAATTTCAACTAATGGCCTCTCGGTGAACTACTAACACTAATATTATATTTGAATATACATATAAAATGTGTAAAGAATGCACTGTAGATGTAGCATTTAGCAAAATATGTATAATGTAGAAAATATGTAAACTTGTTTTAATTGCTTCATTTTAAAACCTTTAATAGCATAGTGGGGGGTTATTAAACGCTGGTAACCGACCAAACATGGTCACATGACCCAGATGACTTACCCTACTCCAGCGAGTACATATAGTCCGTCTCATGTAAGAATCCCAGTTTTCGAAAGTTGGGATAGCGTTATATTTACAGTTGTGCTCATGGAATCAGCAGTGTTTTAGTCTGTCACAGCTGATTTTTGCACTAACACCATCAACTCTCTCTCAAACTGTGTAGTTTACCAAAATCAAAAGTTTTTCCTGTAGAAATTTGTACACACGATAGTCTTCAGAAGTGTTAAAAAAGGAATACTTAGGTGAGACAGACTACATGAGCGCGTGGTATTATTGTAAGGTTAGAGAAATGCCAGTGAGGATCGCTACAGTAAGGAGGAAGGGGAGACTAGCTAGCGGCGTCGCTGAAGGCTGGCAGGTCTGTGGCCGGTGGCGGCACATATAGGGGCTACGCAGGTGCGCGTGCCGACACTCCAGTTCCTTTCACCTGCCCGCCCAGTACCCGAGCAACAACCACCTATATTACACCCACAACCCTCTCATACCCTACATGATTCTACGTCAAAGTAGCGAGTTTCGTCTGGGCGGTGCTGCCGTAACCGTCTCTAGAACATGTGGCAACACTGACAAGGATCCCTACTGGCCGTGTGTCTGTGTGAGTGAGGCACTGCGCCAAGGGCCATGTTGACCGGCTCCTCTGCTGCGGTATCGCCTCTACCTCAAGACACTGAAACGGCATGCAGTGGTATCGTAGATCACTCGCCTGACTGACACTTTCAGTAGTAACTCTGAAACGTTTTAATCAATGTCCATTACATGTTCCTAGAGCAGCTTCACACGAATTCCTACAGCAGATTTTCAGATATAACAGGTTGGAAAAGCTGATTTTTAGTCATTTTGAGGTGCTTCGAAATGAATTTTTTAACTTACGTGATGTTTTGGAGCTACCTTTCCGTCATCGTTAGACGTGTATATATTTGCCACTTATATTGATACAATTGATACGTGGAACAGTTTCGTAAAAAAAAAAAGACGTATTAACGAACACTCTGCAACTCATTTGAAGCGCATGGTAAGTGGCGCCGTTAAGGTGGCTGCCTAGGTTGACGTGCTTTACGTGTTCGAGGTCCAGAAGTGCGGTAACAATTAGGACGACACAGTACATACATCACTCCTCACCCTAGCCTCTAGGTACATCACTGAATTGGCGTGTAGTGTTCTCGCCAATAACTCGCCTCTATGAGACCTTCAGCGGTATCCTATTATTTTATGACGTAATATTAATAGTAAAGCTCTGTTGAACTCACAACTTTTTAAAAATTTTGCGCTAAGATTTTAATACTTAAAAAGGACTGTATGAACACCTCATTTCAACATTTTTGTGCGCTGGAAAGTATACTTTGTAACCGGTATATAGCCTTTAAATGTAAATAAATTATATATATATATATATATATATATATATATATATATATATTGTAAATACTGTAACTTAAGTTAGGATAGTCGTAGAAAGCCAGTTGAAATTGCATTGTGGTTAGGATTGTTTGTTTTATGTGACGCAATTGCAAAATTTTGTTTAAAGTAATAATGTGTAATTTAGTTTTGAGTACTGGCGAGAGGCGCAGTATGACCAGAGGATTGTGGCATTGTATCACGGCAGATTGACGCTTAACACAGCAGGGGAGGGAAAGTTAGGAAAACATGGGGTGAAAGCGAGCGAACAGCTTTGAGTAGACGAGGGACGCCCAACTTGGATGCTGAAAATTAGGGCACCGAGAGGCGTGGTTACGCCCACCTCCTTGCTGTGCAATTTAATATTAACATTAGAATTATTCATCAGAAACTTATAAAATTTTGTAAGTAAGTTCAAAGGGATACTAATGTTAATGTGTGTGAATTTTAAAAAGATGCAATAAATTGATACGGAGGAATGTCAGGGTTTGTTTGTTGTCGTCGTCACCCACGAGAGACGCGATTGGTTGAAAGTTAAAATGGGGGCGGTCCTAGGAGAGTTTCGCCACTTAGGCGCGGAGAGAAAGTTACGGGGACTCCAGTGGTGACCTCCGCGAAAGGTGGACGCATTGCGTGGAGCTTCCGCGGACGTTTGTGGGAAGCCGCGGAGAAAAGAAAATTCTGCTGCAACCTTCACGAAGGGTAGACAATCTCTCGTGGGACTGACGGAACAAGTTCGGAGTTTCCGAAGTATCTAAATACATAAACTTCCGGTGTTTTAATCAATAATAATAGATCCCAACACAACATAATAGAGAGAGAGGATATAACAACTTTGATGACTAATTGTGAATCTGAAAATGGTATATATAAGTGTAACTTTTTTTAAGGCTTTCTCAAACAGGTATCACGCATGTGCGTTAAGCAGTGTTAGAATAATATTGATAACTACCGAGGCTGTGCACACAGCTTGACGACCTGGACAGAAAGCCATCTTAAGGTCATGATCCTTCTTTTATTTCAAACTATTGCCAATATCTCAATTGTTTTTTACTAAATGCTTTGAAAAATTTGACACTGTGTACAATCATACGATACACAATTTTTCCAGATCGATTTTTAAAATAATGAGCCGTTTGCTAGCAAAAAAATATTTTTCTTCATTTTGGCTTATTTTGACAACAAAATATGTTATACTTCAGGGGCAGAAATCTAGAAATCCGTTTGGTGTATTGTAACAGAAAAATCCAGATACAAACGATGATATATAAGAGTTAAAACTGTAAAAATGAAATTTTCATAGATGTATTAATTTGCGTTAAAACAAATATTTTCGAAACCACTGCGAAACTAAAGTGCGAGGCCTTAAGGGCTAGGGTCTCTTTTTACGCCGATTATGAAATAATACTTTCAAAATCTAAAAAGGGAGGTTATATCATAAATCCGCTATACAGATTGGCTGGAAATTGTTAGTTTGTATAATGCCTTATTTTTTTCCAAAGAAAAATAGAAGAAGTTTTAATATCTGCTAAATAGCGACTTAAAAATCTGTATTCATTGAATAGCCTGCTCGACTACCTGATTTACATAAAATTGATATCATCGCCTGGGGACGTTAAATGCCCTTGGTTTATGCAGTCATTGTGCCAGATATTCAAATTATTAGACTGCGTTTCTAAATCTAAACTGGATTTTATAATTACTAAACACTCTAGGAATTTTCACAAATACATCAAAGCATGGAACGCTCGGCATAGATGTGCTGAAGCAGGAGGAAGTCACTCCGTACAATTTTTGGGTTATTCGTAGTAGGTCATATCTAGAGTTGGTGATTTTTGCTGAAAATAATTATGTAGTTTTTGGTATCAATGCATAACGCACACATCTACACCTCTGCTTCGAGGCTATTAGCAGAGAAGTAGTTCATTTGACTGTGCCATTGAGAGCAAGGTTACTGCGATAATTCACGTATGTGATTTGCGCGCATAGAGCCTAGACGCTGAGAGTAAAAACCAACCAATCACTTACCATGAAGCAGAGCTGCAGATGTGCCCTTGAGGCATTGAAACAAAATGTTGCATAATTCTTTTCACCAATTATCACCAGCTCTAGATGTCACTTGTAGAAAAATCAAATGATGTAACTATGAAATACGTGGATTCCGTACTAATGATCATATTATTTTTCTTGCATGTTTTAATGTTAGGAACACTTTCTCAAAACGTTTGACAGAGGTACTTTTTGTATGCGCCTATTTAAGGTAACACGGGTGAAAAATGTAACGCTTAAGGAATTTGAAATATTTGAATAAATGAAGGAAAAAAACCAGGTTACATAAAGGTAATCTTTTCTTCAGACATTTCAGTAAGCCATTAATGAGGTTTATATTTCTTTTAAAAAGTTTAAATAACTAACGAAACGCAAAAAAAAATGCATGACAGGCATCTTTCCCTCGCTGGTAACTTCCTCCGAGTTACCTTACTGTTTAATTACTAGCCATGTGTCACATACAACCGGTAAAAGGATACAAATTGGCTGGGCGGACAAACTAAGCAGATTCTTATAAAATCTGTCTACTTTATCATGGGCAGCCTATATACCTATATGTTTCTTGCATCAGCAGTAATTGACTAAAGGCCACGCGTCATTCAGCATAAGTAAGCACTCAAAAATCATTTGAAAAAAATTAATAACAGTTAGGCTTACTGTAAATAATTTAACATTTACAATAGTTAGCTACCTTACTACTTTTATGGTTGGCAGCAAATTGCCGTATGTAGCTCCGGGCATATTCCTACTTAAATTCAACAAACCGGAAATAAAATCAACATAATTAGGCACATTTGTGTTTTATATGATTAATTAAATTTTTTAAAACAGTTTAGGTTCCTACAAACTGCAAAATGTATCTTACGCGCGCAAACTTCAATTGACGTGTCCAAGGAGGTTAGACATTTCCCGTCGTTCGCCGTTACGCGCGGAAAGATACGAATTGGCTGAAAATAGGAACTTATCAAGGCGTTTTTACGTACTCACTTTATCCTGAACTGCCTATAGGCACTTTTGTCCCCTTTCTGTCGCCGGCCTCCACAGTGTAGTCGTTCAAGCGCCGACATCCGGTGCGAGAGGCCCTGGGTTCGAATCCTAGCACGGGCATGAATGTTGTTAGGATTTTAAAATGTTTGTTGCTTCATGTTGTTTAAGATAATAATAATAATAACTGACAGAATTCCATTGGGGTTGCTTTTTTATATTTATTATGTGTGTTTAATGTTTGTTTCTTCTTGTTCTTTTTTGTACTTTGTCATTCAACACAGGTTTGATCAGCAAAGCATAAGCAATGGCGTATTCCCACAAACCAATAAAATCTAATGAATGTTGTATTTTCCCTTCACCTCACTTCACCTTCGCCGGCTCTTAAGACCACATTGTTAAAGGGCTTTTCCCTCACCTCACCCGTTTGTATCAGAGCGCCCAAAATTTCATCCGAAATAAAGAAGAGAACCAAGAAGAGATTCATGGGCGAACGACCTTTTTGTCAAAAGAACTATGTATTTTGGAAAACTTCGGATTATTTATGAAAAAAGGAGGGGAGGAGGTAAGTAAAACTTCATGGATCTACCCCTCCCGCTCGTTGGAAAGTGAGTCACTGCCCGTATGTGTTGTTTGTAAGGCGGTTGTTGCTTGCTATCCGTGGCGACTGGTGAGGCAAGGTGAGCTAGAACTAGTCTCTCAGAGTTGCACATTGTTCGCGCGTACAGCGGGGAACAGTGACCGCAGCGTTCGCCAAGGTAAACTGCACTTACATCGAACATATAACCAGCTCTCTGAAACACTCGCCCCAGTCAAATACCACAGCATAATGCCACGAACTTTTCGCGAAAAACAATTCAGCCCCAGTTTGTTTCAGTGACTCACGTGCACATCTGTGACCCTGTTTCATGGCTATTGGCAGTTTGTCTTTGTGAACTGACGTCTATCATTTGACTGTGCCAATCACAATAATTAGAGACGCTTGAAAATCGCGAAAATATTTAACATAGTCTCCAATAAACTGTAGTATCTGAATCGTGACACGTGTGAACAGTTTTCTGGCAAATCACACACGTTCTGTGTTAAAACTGTACAGTTATAATTGGGTTTGTTGTAGAGGGACACAGTGCTTACCATAGCCTATATAGGTGCAAAACCTTCAGTGTTATACATAGCATATTGGAGCCTAGCAAACAATCAACTTTTCCCGCGATTTACCAGTGTCTCTAATAATAGTGTTACTGGGATTTCAGGGGAAGAAGCCCAAGGTACGTGAGAATTAAAATGTCCAGTCACTGACTATGGAACAGAACTGAAGGTGTGAGCGTAAGGCACTGAAACAAGCTGTGGTAAAATTCTTTTCGCGAAAAGTTCACGGCACTAAATGATTGAGCGAGCTTTACGTCTCGTCCACAGCGAGGTTATGAGAGACGGCGCCACCCAACTGCACACACGGGATAGGAAAGAGCAGAGGAATCTCTAAAAACCCATATTAAGGCTCCAAACCAGCATTCGCCTGGAAACATTTCGGTAACTAATATGAAACCTAAATCAGAATGGTCAGAGCTAGGAATCTAAGTTGTGTCCTCCGGATTGCGAATCCAACGTATAACCTACTTTGTGAGAGACTAAGACTTGGAAGAAGAAGAAGATATTATTGGTCAGCGTTTAACATCGAGGTCTTTACCGCTGGCGAGGAGTGATATGAAGTGAGTATGGAGCAGCGCCGGAATGAATGGGCGGGGGAGACGGAAGATCCTCGAGAAAACCCGCCGACCAGCGGCATCGTCCGGCACCAATCCGGGGACCGACCCCGCCGAGAACTGAACCCGGATCGCTTTGGTGGGAGGCGAGACGTCTGACCACTCGGCCACAGCGGTCCCACTAAGGCTTGGAACTCCAGTAACAGAAATGTGTTTAATATGTCAATTGTGATCTTATATTTGATACATTTGTATCTTACTGCCGAAACTACACATGCCTGCTGTGTGTTGGTAACCTAGTGAATTCGGTGAATAAATCTTTCTCAATTTTGTGACGCCCGCAAAGTGGTTTATCACGATATTATGGTATTTCACGGTATACGGTCGGCTTACTCTACAATAGAAAACAATGAGGAACCCTATGAGTTCACAAAAAAAAAAATATGCATCAGTTTGTTTTATTGTTTTTACTTCCAAATCTGCAGTTTCAATTAATGGTTCTTGGCAGCGTGTCTTCCTGCAGTCAAAGTATGGTTACTAAGACACCACACGTCTGAGACACGCTATGGTAAAACCCTAGACGCCAGAGATCTAAACATCGAATCTTTGACAACGGAGCAGAACTACAGATGTGCACGCAAAGCGTTGCAACAAGTTTGTGTCGAACGTTTTTTGGACTCAAATTCAGGGTCCGAAATAATAACAACACTGCTCATGGTGGCAATTGTTTGTGACGTACCTTAGTACGCCTATACTCTGTCCATTGTAAGATTGATGCTGGTATACATACTGAAAGAAAAATTTTATATTGGTCATTCGGGATAATATGAGCACTAAAGATTTAATCTTTGAAAAAAAAATATCTCTAGTCGTTACTGTAAATGTCACTATTAGCAAGAGTTACTTTACTGCTTGTATGGTTGGTAGCGATTCATTGCATGTAGTTCCGTGTATTTTCCTATTTGAATACAACATTCGTGAAAGAACATCAGATGAAATCGACCTCTCTGTATTTAATACACTTCAAAATATGTATTTATGATCTTATAGACAGTTCCACTTACAGTATAATTAGACTCCATTGGCACCAGATCATGTTACACGTTACAGCTTGCTCTGCGCTTCAGACAGTTCAAAATTCCACCGACAGATGGCATCAGAGTTAGGTTCTCGCCGTTTATCCGCCGCTCCGCCAAGTTGCATCATTTGCGTGTGTTTGTCCGTTGTGCATATGTACACATCCAAAAGTATTGGAAATTAATGTGAATATCATTGGTATTCTGTAAATTATGTTTTACGTTTGCCAGCCTAGAAACAACATACTTTTTATTTCATATATTAAGAAAGTACATTGTTTATAGTTTCTGAAGTGCGTCGTCGTTATTCCTGGCAGTAGAACTGAACGAAACTTGAATTATTGAATTGCGTGTGTCATGTATATTTTATTGGCGGTTTTGAGTTACAAATTCAAATAAAATATGCCTGCATTTACGAGATACGTAACGGCAATAGTGAGTGTTGTATAAATTAGTCAACGGACAGAAACCAGTAATATAAGACGTTAACTCGCATGTATTTATAACCACGATTACTTTTTATTATATCTTATATTCAGCCCCTTGCATTTAATGAGTAGATATTGTAGCTAAAATTTATCTGAGCAGTTTAATGTAGTTGTAAACATTGCACGAATCTATGTAAATAAAAACACGTGACAATATTTATGTTTGCATTCGGCAGAAAGATATAAACTGGCAGAAAATAGAAATAAATCAGGGATTTTTTGAGTGTTCACTTTATTCCGAATCACCTATAGCAAGCCTTTCCTGAAAAATTATTTTGTAGTAGGTAACCACAAAATAGTTCTGTGATGGCAACAATATTTAAGCGGTATTGACAAAATGTATTTGTGGTGAGCACGAAATAAATATTTCAGAGCAAATATCAACAAAATATTTTGTAGCGGCCACAACATATTATTTTACCGTATATGTGCCCGTTCTCACGCATGGAATGTATTAATGTATATCCTGAACGGCCGACCACCATCACCTTCTTCGATTACTTCATGAATTTCTGCTCTAAGACAGTTATATATATCCATACAGCAAGAACGCACACTTGTGTATGCAGAAAACCACTATATTACATCACGCATAATTGGCAATTACCCACTAAAAATATGAAATATATGGTCTTTGAGAATACACAGGCTGAGTCATATCGGTGTGTGTTTATTTAACGTGGTGACAGCTGATGGAAAAGTAATTCGAGCACGTATTTTTAAGTTTATCCGTAAAGGGAATTTTAGTGGGACTTGTGTTAACCTGATACTGTCTATAAAATTTATTTATTTTTATATGAATTAATACCTCTTGATGCTAAGAAACGAAGCAATAGACTCTTTCAATACAACGAAAGGCCAAGTAGTTTTATATTTGGTTTATATAAATAGAACTTAATCTCGATTTTAAGGGTAGGATTACCCCCAACTATAATTAACTTTACGGAAAAATTGAAAAAAAAAAATTTACTTGATATTTTATATGCCATCAGTAGGGACCCCTGATTTTCTTGAAAAGAATTTTGCTACACTTTGTTTCAGTGACTTACGTGCACATCTGCAGTCCTACTTCATGGTTATAGGCAGCATGTCTTTGTAAAGCGATGTCTCTCATTTGACTTCGCCAATCACAATAACGTTACTACAACCTCACAAGTCTGTGGTTTGCCAGAAAATCCCCGAGACACGTCAGAGCTAAGACGTCCAATCACTGATTATGAAGCAGAGCTGCAGATGTGCACGTAAGTCACTGAAACAAAGTGGGGAAAAATTCTTTTCGCGAAAATTAAGGGTCCCTAGCTATCACCACGCAAAATTAACATACTTCGTTCTGACACACCCTAAACAATATAGTGGCGGTTGCTGCTGATGGAAATATTGAACTTTTTTCTTTCGATGAATCGTTGCTAAAGCTCCATCTCAATTGGCTGTCATAATTTTCACTTTAACGGGACACTCGTAACATTACACATTGTCAATTTAAGTATTTAAATACATTTTATCTTTAAGTTTAACAAGGTGAAAATACTTAAAATAGGTCTTCCAAAAATCCTCGATATTTGCCGAGGTATAGGGTTTATTTTCACTTTAGAATTATGATTACCAGATTATCCAAAATATATTTTCAGGATTTTCTGAAGTACAACTCCTAAGGTAGAAAATGATGAAAAATTTTTATTTATATTTTTAATGTTTGGTGAGGATGTCGTTACGGCTATTCTGAACTATTGTTATGCGTATATAAATGATTGTTCAGTATACTACTTTAGAAAAGGAGTCCCTGTTATTTATTGAAAGTCCAGATAAACTATGTGAAGTACAGAAGCTTCTGTGTAATATTCCGTACCTCCCTCGCCCATCATCTGATTCGCCTCGATGCATAACACGGTAGCAAGTTTGTTCTTACTCGAGTGTCTTCAACGTGTACAGTTACATGCACGGAGAAACGGAAGTGTCGGGGATGGCGCTGTGAACGTAGGTAATTGGTTGGGACGATGCGTGCACATGCGTACGATGAACTAGCCGTGAGGACGGCGAAGCAGTGGCATGCGTGATGGAGTGCGATCCGATGCTCGCTCGGTGCTTGCGAAGATAAAGGGGAGAGGAGGGTTGCCACCTGCTCTTCCTGACGCAAGTTCTCGACAGCTGATTGGTGGGGCTGACTGAGCCCGCATGGTCGGGCAACCTTCCGGCCCTGATTCAACCAGGTGCGAACCTATAACCCCGCAGATAACTAGCACTCAGGTTCCATAATGTCGTTATATTAAGGTTGTTCACGTGGCAAATATTCGCATATATTCGCACGACATAATGTTCGTTTTATAGACGTTGCTTGTGGCACGATTTCCATTTGTTAAAAATATTTAGCTCTCATAGTTTTCCCATAGCGGCAGGATTTGCAAGTCACGGGAACAAAGGAATAACAAAAACCATGTCATGTGACTTACTCAAATAAAATAATTTACACTGAAATGAGACACTATGGCCCATATGCTAAATTATTTAAAAACACACAGCAAAGTCCTTCTGCCTTTTTTAAAAATTACCACAAATGATGTAAATCGTCATAATTTTGAGTTTTTTAGGTACAAACGAATTTCGTTGTGTGTGTTTTTTTTAATCTGTCAGAATATGGCCCATAATATCTCATTTCAGTGTAAATTACTTCATAAGTATAAGTCACTAGGTTTTGTTGTTTCATGTTCCCGTACCTTGCAACTTTTGACTTTGTCATGTCGCTATTACAAAATTGTCACACCAAAAACACTTTCAACAAGAGGAAAATGTTGTCACAAGTAACATATACGAAACCAACACTATGCCGTAAAATATAAGATAGATAATACATTTTTGCTACGTGAACGCCCTTACGTGGCCTCTGCACCTGCGTTTAAAATGTTTTGGAGCAAGTTACGACTATTCTTTTTTTTCTGACGAAACTATTTAACGCGTATTGTGTTTGTAAATTTTCACAAAGAACACACACTTCAAACTACATTGCTATAGTTTTAAAAAGTCAGCAAGTTCATTAGTAACATCAATTTTCGGGCCCCTCAAAATTCCCAAAAATGGCTTTTCCAGACTGCTGTTTACATAAAAATAACAACCAGATTAGAAAAAACATACAAGTATGAACGACCGTTTTTGAATATGACTATGAAACTAACAAATAAAATAATTTGGTCACCACTTAAAGTCCCATAGGAAAACTGATAACGAGTTAGGACTTTGTGTTGGGAATATTAGTCGCTACTTCACACGAATATGTAAAGTGGTCTGTTGTATTGTCATATTAGTCATCATTAGTTTTTAATTTTTTTCTTAGTTTTTTTGGCAGTTCTATGTGTATATAATTTTATTTTGTGCATATGTAAAAAAAATGGTTATGTCTAAGAGAAGGCTACATGCCTTAACTTCGCCATTTGAAAAATAAGTCAATAGATAAATAAATAAAGCACTGAACGCTAGCTAAGTGGTTGCACGGAGAGGCTATAATGCATGACATACGCCGATCAACACCATCCTTAACACTTCACCGATGTTCTGCCTCACACATACAAACACAGCTTATCTAGGAAGGGCCCTTAAGTTATAAGGTTATTATGAGCAGGGAAAATGTTCACCTAGAGGAGTACAATCAGTATGAACCGAGTAGAATTATCAAGCTTCCTACAGATAGAACCTCAAGTCCGTCGAAATTTAATTTTTTACCATTTTGTTTTATTGCTTTACGTGCACATCTGCAGCTCTGCTTCATGGTTATTGACAGCGTGCCTGTGTTCAGACAAGTCTCTTATTTAACTGCACCAAGACTTTGTGACACCATACGTCTATTATTTGTAAGCAGCATCCCAAGACAAGCGACATTTAAAACATCCAATCACAGGTCATGGAGCAGAGCTACAGATGTGTACAGAAGACGCTGAAACCAAATTGCACAAGAATCTTTTCGCCAAAAAAATCGTAGCTCTAGTTATCAGTGAAAATTATGTGGGCTGTGAGAATTTAAACATATAAGAATGCTAATTATTTTACGTGTTGTGGTATTAATGTTGTCGAACTTAAATAAAGGTGTTATGGACACTATTCATAGCCTAAATGATTGTAATAAAATGACACAAAAATCACGAAAAGGAGTTTAAAACCAGAAAAATGAGAAGTAAAAGTTGGCTCAAATGTAGGGTTTTAAATACGAAAAATCAAAACCAAGAAATGTATGTGTAGCCTATGTGTGTGTATAAATTTGTGGAGAAAAAAAAAAGGACTAAATATGGCAATCAAAAATAAAAATTCAAATACGCCGTAAATATACGGCAGGAAAATCAAAAAATAACAGAAAAACAGCTTTAATCTAGATAAAAGTTAGTTCACTATGTCCAAACTGTCAAATCAAATACACGAAAAACTAAGAGATAAAAATTAAAATGAATGAATATACGAACAAAAACTTAACATATCTGTTGGTTGATGGGATATTACTGTCGTTTGTAGTGTATTATTATTATAGCCTAATTGTTATTACTATTGTTTCTTTATTGATTACCACATTTGATCGTCCAGAATATACTACATAATTTTATTTTGTATTGGGTCTGATTTTTTAAATTTAAACGCAACCTTTCCATTCATTCTAAAATTGTTTTGCATTGTTTTCCTTTTTCCTGTCAGAACTTTTTTCTCGGTGTTTTTGAGTTTAGTAGTGCAGACAACAGCAGCGAGACGAACACACCTGTGTGGGCAGAACCTACTCGGACACGGGGCAAGAAGTCAACCAAACAATAAATAACTCACCGCAGCTCTGAAGCAATATTGCAGGCCGCACTTAGACGAGACTGTAAAAAAATTAATAAACCCAGACGACGGTAATTACGTACCCGCACGAACATCTGGCCCCCTAACCTTCCCAGCCAATAAAACTGAACCAAGCAAATATTGCACGATTCTAACTGTTCGAGCTCGCTCTTGTTTGTTTCGTTCAGAGCTCTCAATTTTAATTACAGGTTCGCCAATTCTCCATTATAATTTTTTTATTTACATAACCACACATTTTTTTCCTTTTTAGCACCACTGTTCAAGCCCAAATGCCGTATTTTAACTATATCTGTATTTAGCGAAGACTTATTCGAAGCTTGGAACTACTACGTACTTTGCAGTCGGTTAAATCTTACAATTCGGCGTATTACTTTAGTACCATTATTTAATATTGATTTAGTTATGTAATTATTGCCGGAATAAAGAGTTCATAATAAATACATAAGATACAACTGCATCGTTCAAAATGAAGTATTTTTTCGCGTTGGAAACAACGAATAACTCAACATGTGCTTACTTACAAACCGAAGATAAAATAAACATGCATTTTTTCTAAGGTCCGTATCTATAAACTGAGTTAACCAACGAAACATTTAAATATATATTTGTGATATATTTCAGCTGAAATTTACAATGTCAACGTATAAGTTATGAAACGTAATTTATCGTTGTTAGATTATGATAATAATTTTAACTACGTATGCTGCCTGCCTGGGAGTTCTGGAGCAAGATACAGGGTTACATGTTCAATTATATTCGGTGGGATTCAGTTACCTTTCATTTTGAAGCGGAAACAATCCACTACATTCAGATGAGAATAATACCGCAACAGGATCCAAATTTGTAAGAAACAAATTATGAGTAGGTTTTTATTGCTTTTTAGAGTAAAAATATTCATTTCTTCTTAATTTTTAGGTTATTAGTAAAACTTAAAATATTCTGTAACAATGTGGCGTCTATTAAGGTCCTACAGATGGGACTGCGCCTCGGCGAATTCAGTACACATGTAAATATATGTATCCTTGCTTGTTCCGGGGATCTGCAGTAGACAGCACCTTGTAAATTGTTGCCCGCAACACTTTATTCCATAGTAAACAATCGGACTTTTATATCTACAAACGTTAGAGACCATTGCGATACTCTCCTGACTTCTACAAGTTTCGCGATAATTACTTTTTAAGCCTAAACGAGAGCGTATTTTTAAAACCTGCTTGGCAATTCTGTTTGAAATGGTTTTAACAATGTTGATTATTTTTTTAAAGCAGTAAATACTATGGTCTCAGCTAATTATGTAACTAACGCAATTTTTGTTAGTTGAATTAGCAGTCGAAACCACATAATTCAATTTCTTGAAAAAAATAGCTATCACCAATTTAAAATAAATCTGGCGTACATATTTGTGATATCTGCTCTCGTATAAGCTTAAAAATATGTATCGAAAAAAAAAAAAAACGTACGCATCCGTTAGTCACCCGTCCGTCGGTTACGCGACTTTTAGCCAATCAGAAGTCTGGAATATTTGCAAGCTGTATCTTTTGATGGATGACGAATGAATGTACAGCCTGTTTAGAGGGCGACTATTACTGTGTGAATTTTGCTGTGTTATAATTTTTGTCGTGTTAGTGCAAATTTTTCTTTTAATTACAACAGAGATTTTTTTTTGTGCCGGGAAAACATTAGAATATCAACAAAAAAAATTTTTACAGCGTTCTTTCTCAATATTGAATAATTATGCCAAGATTTCTTTGTAGTGAAAAAAAAATAAGCAGCTGTAATTATTGTCAGCCATAGTTCATTATAAATCTGTAACAATTAATAAAAGGTTTAGGGAAGTTGTTCAAATGCACAGAAGTTTGGGAATTTTATATTGGTAGCATTCAGTGGCGTGTTGCGACTGTTACAAGGTAAGCTGCTTTTGTTGTCAACTGTACTTGTTTACTTCCTCGTGTACATGTCAGCCTCTCAGACGTAGTTGTACAGTGGAAGTCAAACCATGCAGTGGCGGCACGTGGGTTGTTGCCAGGTGGGGCTGCAGATAGTCGGAACTGTACACTCTTGATGAACCAATGACCAATGACCACGAAATATTTGCCGGCTACTAGATCTGTTCTGACCAGTCAGTAGTAAGGGGCACCTGCACATCAGCGTGTCAGTGGCTGTAGAGTCAACCAGCGTACAATCCTGTATAGCTCTTGGCAACTGCAGCCCTACCTGGCAACAACCCACGAGCCGCCACTGAAACCATGTGTATAATGGAAGTCTTGCCGCTGACTCGTGACTGGCCACATTACGTCCTGTTAGACCCAGTTGCATAGTTGTTACTGGTTCTTGTTGCGTGCACCGCGATTGTACAGTACTGAGCAAACACCAGCTTACCTTACAGATCCTCACCACACGCCACTGGTAGTTCTGCTAACTTAATAAAGTACGACTGGCAGATGAATTGTGAATCACTCGTCTTGAAGAGAGAATGTAATTCACACAGAAAAAAAAATATTTTGTGGCGCCTACAAAAGGTTTTGTGTGTATTTACCCTACGAAATTTGTTTTGTGGTCAACACAAAACCATTTTGTTGACACCACTAAAGTATCATGGCTAAAACAAAATTGTTTTCTTGTTAATACAAAATAATTTTGCAGGGAAGACTTCCTACAAAATGGTTCTTTCAGTGCGGACAGGCGGACGACTGGCGGACGCAAATGATGATTGTTACTTCAGCTTAAGACTTCCTCATATAACAGACATGAATGTAGAAGAGAAACTACCACGAGTATGACAAACTGAAGTGTTGTGTTGGATGCATACGTCATTGATAGCAAACGTTGCTGAGTCGCAGAAAATTGACAGTTACATGAAAGGGCTAGCACAAGAAAATGTGCAACAAAAAAACGAAGAAACATGCAAACGAAGCCATAAATAGCTGTAGTCAACAAACTTACAAGTAATTCCGAAATAAGAACATGTGGATGAAACAAGGTGCTTGCACCTGATTCAGTCCTTCTTGTTGGTTTGAAGTTCCTCATTCGTTTTTTTTTTTTTTTTTTTTTTCATTTTAAACCGACTATATTCCTACTTCGGAATTATTTTATGTTTCTTGGCTTCAGCAATTTATGGCATGGTGGTTTGTTTTCTAATTTTTTAGTTGCTCATTTTTTCGTGCTTAGTCATTTTAAGTAAGTGTGGGTTGTGCTGCGACTCAGCAACATTCACAAGCAACGGCGTAGGCTGTATAAATCAAAACACTTGAGTATGTCATACATCCCAGTTGCAAAAATCATTCGAAGATCGTACAACGTGTATGCGTGTCCAGCCAGTACAGTTTAGTCCAAAATGCGCAGTGGCCAATCAGACTCGATATCCGTGTCTGAAATCTCTCATTCAAAATAATTGCGTGCGCCTTATTTTTAACCTTAAAAGATAGGACGACGTCAGTAAATACAGAAACAAAGTTTCATGGTTTGATATAAAGAATCGACGTACTTTTCATAAGATTTTCTTGCTCAAGAAACTCTTCTTAACAGATAACCCTCAATACCTTTTATGTCGTTTTTTATCACCCCATACTCTAAACACACGTTCTTTTAATCAACAAAAACTTCTGCTTCCCAAACACACATCTTTCTTTGCTTCCTCTTTCACAGTTACAGCTACTAAAATCTGGAATTCTTTACCACAAGAGGCGAGGAATATTAAATCAATCCACTTGTTAAAAAAAAAATAATGCCAAAACAATTTGTCGACACTGTAAGTCCACTAACTGAGAATGGTTTTAAAGAGTTTCGAACGAACAATCCTTATAGTGAAAGTTACTTAAAATAGGAGGCTCAGTATATATAAATACTCTACGAAACTATTCCGTTTGAAAATTTTTATTTCTGTCAACCTTAGGCTTATGAAATATGCGACTGTAATTAATGCACGTTTGCGTTTATATATATATATATATATATATATATATATATATATATATATATATATATATATAACCATGTTAATACGCCTGTATGAGTGTGTGAGCGTAAACTGTCTTTGTGTAAGAATATGCTTTAAGTGTTCGACTTATTACAGATTGTAATTTTATATTTTTTATGTTTAATTTGTATATGTATGTATGAGTATATATGTGAACGTATGTGTGTATGTATATGTGTGTGGTATGTATATGTGTGTGGTATGTATATGTGTGTGGTATGAATATGTGTGTGGTATGTATATGTGAATGGTATGTATATGTGTGTGGTATGTATGTGTGTGGTATGTATGCGTGTGGTATGTATGTGTGTGGTATGTATGTGTGTGAGGTATGTAGGTGTGTATGTGTGTGTATGTCTGTATGTGTATATATGTGTATATATATACACACATGCTTGTATATGCATATTTATGTAAACACATATAAATTTCAATAATAGTTGATGTTAGATGTAGTTCAGTTTACTTGATCATAGCTAGTTAAACTTATTGTTAATTTTTTTATCTTAGATGCGTACTGTTACTTTATCGTCTCTTATTTTTTTTCCTTTTCTTCTCTATTGTCATGGTAGAAGTATTACAGGCATTCATGTTACATTACTATAACAAATATCATCATAATGTTTTATGTATGCAATTTTAAGTGCAATTTATTTCCTATTGTTTGTGGTTAAGTGTAAGAGAAGGCGACAATGAAAATAAAGACGATTTATTATTATTATTATTATTATTATTCTTATTATTATTATTATTATTAAATACTCTTACAGCAAGACAACAACCCGTCATTAATATGGGCGCCTAACCTGCTGGGGTACCGGATTCGTTTCCCTGTTCCAGATATCCTGATTTCTGTTTTTCAGGGTTCCAGATGGTTCGGTAATAGAGGCTCTGGCCTATTTACTCATTTTTCTCTGGTGTTTTCGTACCCAGACCGTAAAGTCGTTCGGAAAATCTCAACAAGTAAAACATTAAATAAACAAGATGGTACAGTACAATCGTTCACATTTAAATACTCTGCGTACTCTAAAGCCTTAGCAAGACCAAGGATAGCAAGTTATAAGTTAAACTATATTGTGTTGGTCTCAAATCATCTTTGACGATACCGTATCGCAAGATATTTGTTACACAAGTACATTATGAGATTTTTTAAGTAGCCTACTGTTGGTTTGAAGGCTGTACACATATTTATAGCGAGAAAATAACGAAAAGAGAAAAATCATAATTAGCTTGAGATTAGAAAATGCAAAAAAAAAAAAATAATAATAATAAAAATAAAAATAAAATATATGTAAATAGATGTTTGCCGTAACTTTCTACTGATATTTTTTATTGCTTCTGCAAACGGGTTTTTATATAAAGTTAATATAATTAGTAAAAATATTTGCCAGAAGTTCATTAACGCCATCTTGACTTGTTAAAATGTTAATTTGGAAGCGAACTATCCATTTAATACTAGGTATGACAGTTTACTAGAGACACGCAACATTCACGTTATTATTTCGAAACAGACTACCCTTGAGCACAATCTGTAACGTCATTGTCCACCTATCCTTATGTGATGTCGTTTATAGCCGATTAATTTTAAAGTGAGCACTTCCCAACACTTACAATTATTTTTTAAAAAAATTTATTTATTGAGGCAATATAAGTAAAGTGTTGAGAGTTGTGAAATGCTTACAGTAGTTTTCAGTTACATGGAAATTTTCGTATCAAAAATAGTAAAGATAGAGGCATAGTGGTTCACAGGAAATTGTATGCAGTGCTCAGTTTGTCCTGAACAGCCTATATGTATTTCTCTGCTTTACATACGATTGGTCACTCAACCGTGAATAAATTATTGGTCGCCAAAAGCGTCTCCCATTGCAAGCCACGTTATTGCATGCTAACGGGAGACGTTGAGCAAACGAACAACAGCCTGCAGTCTAATGTAGTCAGAAAACAACGCTTAATATGCAGGGCTTTATTAATTACCAAACCTTCCATGATATCTACCAATACGCTGCTAATATTCCACAGAAATGTCCACACCATGCTAGACTCCACGAAACCTTCCAAGGATACTTCCATTGTAGAACACGGCCTATAGTGGCAACTGCTGCTCCTGCTTGGGTAAAATATCACTAACACGCACATATGATTTTAATTTTTTGTTTCCTTTTAACATTATTAAATTTGCAGGCATAATAAGTAGAGATGATGGTTTATCGTGGGAAAACTTGACTGTTGGCTGGGTTTCAACCCACGTTTAGCTAACCAGAAGATTACTAGCTTTAGTTTGTACGTGGAGCTGTTGCCTATTTGACTGAGACAATAAGAAGCCCGCTATTGTAACGTTTGTTGTATGTTATTGGTCTGCAGACAGCTACGTTGTGTCGGACGTACATAATCCAATCGTATATGTTGCAAGTAACTACAGAGTTTTCAAGGGTATGCTGGCACAAAATAAGTAACGCAATTTTTCGCATATATAGAGATTCACTATTTATATACTGTCACATTTCAGAATTACAGTTACAGAAAATATAGAAGACAAAGTATAAATATTGACCCTGAATTTTTGGGAAAAGATTTTCGAACCGACACGTTTCACTGCCTGATGTACAATTGTAGTTATGCTTCATGGTTAGCTATTGAATGGTTTAGCTCTTTCGCGTCTCTCACGCCAATCACAGACGTGTTGTGTCTCAGTAACTGTATTCTGATTGGCACAGCCAGATAAGCGACGTCTCTGTACTAAAACACGCTGCCAATAAACACCAAGTAGAGATGCAGATGTGAACGTAAATCATTGAAACCAGACATTACATACATCTTTGTGTGACAATTCAGGGCCCGTATTTATTAAATACATCAACAGGACTTATGTGTTATCTTAATTCATTGTGAATCGTCTAATAGTTATTATGTTTTACAAAAACACATTGACGTAGTAAACTTAATCAATTAAAACATACTAAAAGTAAAAAATATATACGACACCGGTCTTGAATGAGTGCTTTCTACTTTACAATATATATAAACACTATATATATATATATATATATATATATATATATATATAGTGTTTATAGAGACACTGGTAATTCGCGGGAAAAGTTGATTGTATGCTAGGCTCCAACATACTATGTATAACACTGAAGGTTTTACACCTGCATTGGCTATTGTTTGTATGAAGCACTGTGTCCCTCTTTAAGGGTGTTCAAGTGGGGAAATATCATAATTTTATATTTGTATGAAATAGTGTTAGTTTTGTAGACATTACTTAAGAGTACATTTACCTCTAACGAAAAAAAAATAGCTCAGCCAGTTTTCTCGTAATGGCACTTCAAAGTCAAAATTTGCATATTTTTACTTCATACAAAACTTGAAAACCAGGTAACATATTGAAATGGAAAAAATCACATCAAAACTACACGTCACTGTCTACGGCTTGAAGCATATAAAAACCTATTATGAAATATTTTTGTATTTAAAATAAATTCCTAAATGTAACAAAAAATTTCAAATTTGGAAATTTTTTATTCAACATAAAAATTTGTTGTTATGAGTTTTATATGCTACAAGCCATAGACAGTGACGCGTAGTTTTGATGTGATTTTTTCCATTTCAATATGTTTACTGGTATTCAAGTTTTGTATGAAGTAAAAATATGCAAATTTTGACTTTGAAGTGCCATTACGGAAAAACTAGCTGAGCTATTTTTTTTCGTTAGAAGTATATGTACTCTCAAGTTATGTGTACAAAACTAACACTATTTCATACAAATATAAAATTTTGATTTTTCCCCACTTGAACACCCTTAACAGACACAATGTAACGGTACAGTTTAAACACGGAACGTGTGTGATTTGCCAGAAAACTGTTCACACGTGTCACTATTGAGCTACTTCAGTCTATTCGAGACTATGTTAAATATTTTTGCGTTTTTACAGTGTCCCTAAGTATTTACCATTCTCGTGCTTTCAGAAACAGTACATTTATCATTAGGCCTACATGCGATTTTCTAAATGCAATCTCTTGAAACGATGTTACATGCAACGAAAACAAGCTTAATGTTTTTCGAACAAATAAGAAACAATAAAAATTTTTCCTATTCAGAGTCGTTAACGCATGCAAATTTCAGCTAATAATCTTGTAACATCTTCCAGGGTTTTTACGTAGTGGGGCAACGTTCATAACAAATATTAACAAAAGTAATGAATAAATGTTTTTGTTTACAGCGTTACACCAGAAGCAGCAATAAACCTTTCATACGTAACGAAATACTGCCGGGACGTGTGTTTATACGAGAGAAGATGAACGCAAATTGTGTGTTGCTTCTGGGTATAGGCCATCTTCCCACCATCACAAGTCGTTTTACGCCAAGTGCAATTAAACCAAGTTTCCCTTCGCAAAACTATATTTCAACATTTCTACTGACAGATATTACTTACTCTCTCACAGGTTCACAACAATCCTTTCCAAGCAATTAGATTTTCAATCATTTTATTGTTGTGGTAAGAGAGTTAATGTAAAAACTTATTTATCTTTGTACTGCTAGAGTAAGAATAATTAACTTGTAAATTATTTGTTTATAATGACGAGTTGTTTGGAAAGTCACTTGGTAAGCCGGAATTACATTAGTGGAAATATGATGTTTTTTTTTAATATATACAGAATACTATTGGTCATTTCTACCGCATGACTAGCCACTTTCTTGGCGCCAGACTCAGCGTGTATAGCGTCGGCGATAAGACGACATGTTCTAACCAATAAATACGTCTAAGTTCGTGATGAATGTCTCAAAATGTCTGCACTTTAGAAAAGTTTAGGGACAGTTAAAATATTTTCAAACACTAAATAAACTTCACTTTAAAAATGTAGACCTAGAGATTTTAAATTGCCCCTTAACAATTTTTGGACGTTGACTCTCTCTTAGGCAAATATTTTTTGGCTGATCGTAAGTAAAACGACTCCAGTTATGACGTCGATATAAAACATATTTTAAATTATAGCAAAATGACAGGAAAAAGCAAATAGTTCTAATTTACTTGTAACAATTCCTACTGAGCAAACAGTACTTATGTTGATTACATTGATTTTGCTCACATCGAAGGGGCCGCGGTGGCCCCACGCCTCCCACCAAGGCGATCCGGGTTCGATTCCCGGCGGGGTCGATCCCCCAGATTTTCGCGTGTGGGAATCACGTCGGACGCCGCCGCTGGTCGGCGTGGTTCCTCAGGTATCTCCCGTTTCCCCCGCCCTCTCATTCCGGCGCTGCTCCAAAACTTACCTCATGTCATACCTCACTAGCGCTAAATACCTCGACGTCGAGCTCTGACATATATATATATATATATATATATATGTGTGTGTGTGTGTGTGTGTGTGTGTGTGTGTGTGTGCAGTGGCGGCTCGTGGGTTGTTGCCAGGTAGGGCTGCAGTTGCCAAGAGCTGTACAAGGTTGTGCGCTGGTTGACTCTACAGCCACTGACACGCTGATGTGCAGTGCCTCTTACTACTGAGTGGTCACAACAGTTCTAGAAGCCGGCAAATATTTCATGGTCGTTGGTCTACGGCGCGTTCATCAAGTGTGTACAGTTCCGACTATCTGCAGCCCCACCTGGCAACAATCCACGAGCCGCCACTGTATGTGTGTGTGTGTGTGTATGTGTGTGTGTGCACATCGACACAATTTTGATACAGGCCTTTCGGGATGAAGTGAGTACTAAGAAAAGCCACGCTAAAGTTCTATTTTCATCCAATTCGTATCTTACCGCGCGTAACGACTGACGCCGGGAAGTATCTAGCCTCTCTGGACACGTCACTTGATGTTTGCGCGTGCAAGATAAATTGTGCAGTCAGCATGAATCGATACAGTTTGATTTAAAAAAAAAAGTTTATTACTTACATAAAATTCGATTACATCGATTTCGGTTGATTTGGTTTCAGTATTGTTGAATTTAAATAGAAAAAAAAGGACTATATTGCGTAATTTCGCTGCCAACCATACAAGCAGTAATTCAACTATAGTTCATGTTCAATTACTTGCAGTAACGGCTAGTGATGTTTTTCAGAGGTTAACTTTTTAGTGTTCACTTTATCCCACGGTCGTAGAAGAACAGGTCTGGACACTCGCCTATCTAACAATGTATTTTGCTTGACCCCCTTGTTGTTTGGCTGTAGTTCGTCAAGTTACCGAGAATGCCGTGCTTTCTGGCGCTGTAATTCGGGTGGTCGGACGCAAACGTCTTCCACTTTTTTCCATTGTTACATTTATAAAGTAAATAAAGATTGCTGGAGCCTTTTCTTAAAATTGTGAGCGGAGAAAGTATTTCATAAATTGATAAAAAAATACGTTTTGATAAATTGTTTATCTTAGCGGAAAGGAAGTGGGCGGAGTTTAGTCCGACCGCCGTAACATCAGCGCCAATAAAACACAATATTCTCGGTAACTTAGTGAACTACAGCCAAACAACAAGGGGTCAAATATCCAGGCGAGTGTCCAGACCTGTTCTTCTACGACCGTGCTTTATCCCGAACGACCTATAGCACAGTAGCAATTAAGAAGCCATTGCCTAAACAACAGTTATTTTGTTTGAATTCCTTTTTCGCTTGTACATGTTCGATTTGGACAGTATAGGGGTAAGGTAGTTTACAGTTGCAAGGAGGTAGTGAGCTAGAAACTCAGAGCAATTAACCGATTATCACGTGACCACTGCCTCGTGACGAAGACAGGGACAGGAGAGACTTCGAAGAGTACATTTAAAAAGACCTTGGCAGTTCTAGTAACAAGAAGGTGGTTTGCAACCAGATAAGAATCTCACGCTGTCCTATACCCGGGTGAAGCGCTCCTATGATTTGACGTCACGTATCATCCTCCGATGTACCATTACTCCAAACTGTCGAGACAGCAAACGTCCTCCTAGTCTTGCTTTGATTCGTAGGTTCTTCTGCGTGTAAAGATTGCGTCCCAAATTCTTTGGCTTCGGGACGAAAACGCATATATTTCGTACTCACTATTTCATGAAGTAAATCACAGGCATTCTATCGCGTACAGCTAATAACTTGAACATCGCAACTTAACATTTTCAGTAAAGAATCTTTACAAGTAACATAAATTAATAACATTAGAAATCGTTCTGGTAGTTGTTAACTAAGCCTACTGGGAATATATCAAGCTCAATTCTAGGCCCTTTGGACATTCAGACCTTTGTAAAATGCCATGACCGCATACGCAGCCTAATCTGCTCCTGTGTAAACACATAAGTTATCCGTAAAATCCAAACGTCACCATATTATTCTTGGTTTCTCTTCAAAGTGGAATAATGTGACGAAATCGTGGAACAAGTTCGGTTGTGTTTCTATCGCCTGAGATATAAGGAAGTACTAAAACACAAATGTAATTATGGATATATCCCTCAGTTTGTTTGAAAAAACTAGCGTAAATTAACACGATTTGAGCTCTACACTAAGCAAAGATGTGCACAGGCGAAATCCTTAATTTTCATTCAAGATGACCCAGGTTCGAATACTGGTCTGGCCATCCTTGCCCTTTTTATGTTCTGAGTGCCTGAATATGTTGGTTTAATATATTATAACACCTTACTTATAGTTTTGATCTGTTTAAAATTTTTGTAAATTGGAGACGTTTTCACTCGACGAAGTACTGCCTGTGCTTGGTACTAGGAAAAATGCCCTGCCTGCGTGAGTTCATTCATTTCTCGCGAACCATTTCAGTTCTCAGGGTTTTGGTAAAATCCTGTACGACATAACATTCATATTCAGTTTCCCCTCACAACAGGCAGTCACTGCAAGTAGTTTCCGGACTTGTCACTTTCCAGCAAAAGCAACATATCCTAGACCAAATTAACGATAAATTTAGTTTTTCAAGCTTTTTCGCGAAACTTAACGTTAGCATGTTGGAACCAACTGTATGCTAAAACTATTTTTAGTGTTTAGGGTTGACTTGCTCTTCATTATGTGAAGTGTAAAACTTTTAATCACAAGAGCAAATTATAGTTTTTTTTGGTTAAAATTCCACTTCTGATAAAAAATAATTAAATGAAGATCTATGTGCCTCATTCTAATTATACTTATAACAACCCTACAGAATGGTTTACTTTCACTAGCAAACTTAATTCAGTTGCGAAAATTTAATTAAGAAATCAGAATTCATTGAACTATCGTTGAAATCAAGCTATTAAAAACGCTTATCAAAGGTTTACTTATAAATTGATATAAGATTGCTTTAATACACAAATAATATTTGTCAAGGTTTATTGTTTCCTTTGAAACTATTAAAATCGGACAGTTACTTCTCGCGATATACATATAAATATATATATATATATATATATATAAACCTAAGACGGTGTTTTCGTGTTCTGCTGGTTGCGGAGTATCCGGGATTCCAGCTACTTTTTTTTTAGTCACCATGTTTTTATTTTTATATTTGTACCAGTTACTGTTTTCTTGTTTTAGACACAAAATGTAACTAAAATTTTCTCTTATAAATTTTTTTTATCTTTCATAGTTTTTGCCTAATGACTCGTTAAAGTCAAAATTTGCATGTTTCCGTTTTAAGGGCGACACTAAAACCAATTCACTTACCAAACTGAAAAATTCATAGTGAATAACGATATTGTAGGCTACAAATTCAGCTACGTTAAACCACAAAACAAAATATTTTTTTTTTGTCATTTAAAAAGATAATTGAATTTTTCAAATTTGTATTTTAAATTTCAGCATTTTTATTTAAATTCAAACTCTTTTATTCTTTGTTTTTATGGACGTGGCATTGTAGCCTGTGATGTCTTTATCCACTGTGAATTTTTTCAGTTTGACATGTCAGTTGGTTTTAGTGTAGTCCATAATACAGGAACATGCTAATTTTGACTTTAACAAGCCATTACGCGAAAACTATGAGAAATAAAAATGTTCATAAGAGCCAAATTGAGTCACATTTTGCGTCTGAAATTAGAACAAAATTAATTGGTACAAATAAAAATAAAAACATGGCGATGAAGTTAGCGGTGCGCATTGCAGTGTGTTCGTAAACATGTTTTTACGAAACTATTCCACATGCGTCCATCGTGCTTACGTATGAAAAGAAAACACACTTCGGGCCAGGTCGGAATGACATTATTAACACACCATGCTCATTTAAAAACACGGTTTCCAAGCCCTCAAAAATAGCTAAAATCGGCTTTTTCATACTGCCCTATTTTCAAAGTGTACATACTAACCGTATACGTGCAAAACTCAGATTTAGACGTGTACTGAACTTAGCTACAGACTTTCCACCATAAAATTATATGGTCATCGTCTTCAGTCCCATAGTGAAAATCTATTGGCGGAAACCTTGCACATTAGTTCAGCGCTTGGTTCGTTGCGGCGATGCGACATTTGTTGAGCGCTTCAAGGTCACCCTTACAGCTCCGTCGTATTTGGGTCTCTAACACGCGGGTAGATGGCGACCTGGCGCGTGAGACGTGCTGTAGCGTGGTACGTATAGTAGTTTTTCATGTATAGTTACTAAAAATGTTTCTAATGCGTTTATCTACGAAAAGAAAACACACTTCAAATTAAATCCCTATGATTTTAAAAATGCAGTCCGATAATTAAAAATATAACTATCAAGCTCCTCAAAAGTGCTAAAAATGACATTTTCACGTTGCTGTAGCCGAGAAAATATCAACCGTAAACGTAAAACAAAATCATAGAAACCTGCATTGGACTTTACGACAAACTTTCCAAAAATAAAATTGTAGGGTCATCGCTTGAAGTCCCGTTGTAAAACAGTTACTACGTAAACACTGCACGATAGTTTAGTCCCCTGCGTCTAGAGGCGATGAGGTGCTTGACGCACGGGTTATATTCGACTTATCGCCTTCCCCGTTTCCGTGCCTCAAACGTAAAAAAAGCTACGGTCCTCTTAATCTTAAGAGGAGTCCTGGACTGGCGCATGGACGGCGTTGCAACGTGTCGGGCGTATTGTTTTTTACGCGAAACAGCTTAATTGATTCATACTATGTTTTCCTACGAAAATAACACACACTTGAAACTATGCTTCTATGTTTTCGAAAATTCAGCACGCTTGTTATAAACATGATTGTCAGGCCTCTCAAAATGGCTATATATGGTTATTTTTAGACTGCTGCCACTCCGAAAATATTACCTGAATTCATAAAGTGCAAAGCGAGAGGCATGCGTTGGTCTTTACTTAATACAATTCAACAATAAAATGTTATGGTTACCACTTAAAGTCTCGTAGGATAAAGACTACAACGAAAACCTTGCACGCCAGTTTGGCGCGCTGCGAATGGAGGCGATATGCTTCTCGTCAAGCGTGGGACATTGGCTCTTATCGCTACGCTGTTCCCACGCGTCAAAGGTGGAAATTCGACACCGGAAAGACTACTCTTAAGAAGGCGTGGTACATAATTCAACGATAAAAGCATTAATCTATACCTGTGGGTTTCTTGAAGCCAATTTGCGAAAATTAAACAACAGTAATCCTAGACAATAGTTTTAGCCAACGTTTTAAACAAAATTGTTTCCAGTGTTATGAACTTCTGAGTCACAATCTCTGACGCCGGAACCTCGCGAATTTAACTGCGGCGCAAGAGATCACGCGTAACGAATTAGTAATTCTGGAAAATATTTACCCAAAGTTAGCAAATACCATTATCTAGGATTGTCATTGAGTATTTTATCCATATTGGCTTCAAAAAAAGTGTAGAAATGAATTTTTGTTTTCAACGTTTATTTATCTACCGCGCACTCTTAAGGCAGTCACCTACCTATCTGCGTAGTTAGCGGTGTCTGAAAGCCGAGAGCAAGGAAGCGATACGAGAGACATTTGTACGTGCACGAAGAGACATTATAACTATCACATGACACGTTTGTCGCTGTAGAATCTTTCTTTCGTGCTTGCTATTTCTGCAGGCTGCATATTTTCGGCTGCAGCGGCTTACTCTTTTGCTGTCGCTTGATAAGTTTCAGCTATGCACAAAGCAATCAGAGTCGTCAGCATGTCGTATTTATGAACGAAACCTCGTACAATTACATAGTTTATAAACTATAACAGTTTCAATTACATATAGACATGTAGGGATTTGAATTAAGGGGCCTCCCTACCTGCGCTTGAAAACGCGTTGCAGCGAGTTACGGTTATTCTTTTTATGACAAAATTATTTAACGCACATTATATTTGTATATCTACGAAAAGAACACACGCTTCAAACTATGTCGCCATAGTTTAGAAATTTCGGCACATTTACTAGCAACATCATTTTCGGGCTTCTCAAAACGGCAAAAGTGGGTTCTCCAGACTGCCGTATCTGGAAAATTAACAACCGGATTCAAAAAACAGAACTACAGAAACAATCGTTTGGATTTAAACTATGCTGTTCACAAATAAAATGATGTGGTCAACGCTTAAAGTCCCATAGGGAAAAGGACAATAGTAAAACACGTGCGGAGTGGTGATAATGCATTACGTACGTCTGTCAACGGCAACATTTCAGCTCCTGCCTCACACACACAAACGCAGCCTATATAGGGAGGCCCCTTAAGTGTACTTGAATCCTCTGTCACCCTACGCTGTTCGTGAAAAGTGAAGAGATTTTGGTCAGCACTTAACGTAGGTCTTTTAGTGGTGGTGAGTGGTGACATGATTAGAGATTGTAGTTTATCGCGGAAAACTTGACTGTTCGCTGGGTTTCAACGCATGTTCAACTTATGAAAAGATTACTGGCTTTCGCTTGTACGTAGAGATGTTGCCCTATTTGACTGAGCCAATAAGAATCCCACAATTGTAATATTTGATGCCTGTTATTGGTCTGCATACATCTACGTTGTGTCAAACGTATATCACCCAATAATACATGTCACACGAAACTGCAGTGTTTTCAAGGGTATGTTGGCACAAGAATTTTCGCGATATACCATCATCTCTAGACATGACGTATGGAGCAGCGCCGGAATGAAAGGGCGGGGTAACTGGAGATCCCTGAGAAAACTCGCCGACCAGCGGAATCCTTCGGCACGATTCCCACATGTGAATATCCGGGAATCGAACCCGTATCACCTAAACGGAAAACGAAATGTCTGACCCCTCGACCACCACGGCCTCTTCCTGTGTAGAGAGAATTTTGGTTTGATGTAGCACTATTTTTTCTCTAGCGAAACTTCGCCAAACGTACTCATCCACGCCCCATTTTTTGTCGTAAATGCAGCTGAACGAACTTCTCAGCTGTGCTGTAGCTTCAGTAGTTCTGTATTATTATCGATAGCCTCGAGTTGCTTCACTTAAAATTACGTACTCATTAGAAAGCCATTGCGTGCAACATAACAGTTACTTGAGGTACTTAAATGCAGATGTCGCGTCCAATGTCGTCACGCGCCCAACAATTACAGCGTTGCCGCGAGATTGTGCGAATAACGTGGCGTCTTGATTATCAGTCTGTGGTAGAAGGCCAGAGTATGGGGTCGCGGTGGCCGAGTGGCTAGAGCTCTCGCCTCCCACCTAGGCGACACGGGCTCGATCCCCGGCGGCACGTGGGAAACGTGGCGGACATTGCCGTTGCTCTAGGGGATTTCTCAGAGAACTCCCGTATCCCTCACCTCACATTCCATCGCCCACCTCCCTCTTCCCTATCCATTCTTCGGACCGGAGGGCGACAGGCATGTCTCGCTAGTCGAGCAGCCGGCCCAATATTCAGCCCGGCCTTCTTTCATACATCATGGGATGTTACCCTGCCTAAAGGGAAACACGCAGTGGATATTCGTCTAATGTAGGGCCAGAGGTTGAATGTAGCAACGCTGCATCGGTCACTCAATGCTGCCGTAGTCTGTGAAGACGTGTACACGCCGCTACACACGCTACAGAGACTAGGTCAACCAAGTAGTGACAGACGGGAAGGCCCCTGAATGCAGCGTTGTCACAAGATGCTAATATATATATATATATATATATATATATATATATATATATATATATATACTACTACTACTACTACTACTACTAAACACGGCAGTGGTAGAGTTCATTGTTACAATTTTAAGTCAGTTCTTAAAAACTGCAGCAGCTAACATTACAAATATAAAAGACATTCCTATCTTTACTTATATAAGTTACTTAAAACAGCTATTATACGACACAAAATACATACAAAATTCATGCGAGATGGCGTCTTCCATGTGATAACTTCTCATACAATGTGGATCTCGAACGAAATCAGTTAATAGAGCATGTCCTGTTTTACGATACGAGGTTCTCCAACTCGCACGGAAAGAAGAATTCTATTGGTCGTCCTGCGCTGGTCTTAGAGACGGAAGTAAATGATAATTGAGCTTGTGCGAAAAATAATCAAGGAGTCATTTGTCAGTTGTTAGAAAGTTATTTTTCGATTTATAGAGACGGGAAAAATTCGCGGGTTCGCATACCTGTGTTCGCAAGTAGACAGCAGCTGCTGACTGGCTTACCTCCGAAACAGTGATATCACGTGACTATAGTTGCTTCTTCATAACTGTCTCAGTGCCTTCCAGGAGGTGTCTAATTAGTCAAGAGCAGGGACACTGGTTTTTCGCGAAAATAATTTTGCCGCACTTTGTTTCAGTGCCTTGTGCACATCTGCAGTTCTGCGTCGTGGTCAGTGATTGGATATTTTAACTATCTCGAGTCTTGGGATTCTACCGGCAAATCACAGCCGTGAGGTGTTGCAGAGACTTAGTTGTAATAGGCTCAGACAATTGAGGTACGGCTCTTCATATAGACACGCTGCCAATAACAATGAAGCAGAATTGCAGACGTGCACGTAAGGCACTGAAACAAAGTGGGCCAAAATTCTTTCCGTGAAAAACAAGGGTCCCTAAGCATAGGCAGCCTGCTGTACATACAAAAAACTGCAAGAAGTAATGACAATTAAAATATCACCAGAGGCCAACATCAGTCACTTGCATGTTGAAAAATAATAAGATTTACTTGGGAAATGTTTTTGAACATGATTGTTTTGATATTTTAGCATGACAGTTCCCATGATAAATCTCTGACAAAATTTAATTTTAACGTCGTGTGAAAGCTGTTTAAGGGCGTTCCCGTGTCACAAATACATAATTCTAAATTTGTACTGCATAGTGTTCGTTTCACAGACGTTACTTGTAGCTACATTTTCCACTCTCATAGCTTTCCCATAGCGGCATGTCAAAGTCAGAATTTGCTAGTTACGCGAACATATGAATAACAAAAATAAATTTACTTAATCGAATGAAATAATTTACACTGAAATTACATATTATAGGCCATACGCTGAAATATTTTTAATTTACTTTATTTATGGGCATTAAAAAACAGGAATAACTTGTTATGCGTTTAAAAATTTTAGCATATGGCACGTAATACTTAATTTTAGTGTAAATTATTTCATTCAAGTAAATCACTTGGTATTTGTTATTTCTGTGTTCCCGTAGCTTGCAAATTCTAGCTTTGACATGCCGCTGCGGGAAAACTATTAGAGCTAAAAAAATTTACAGGTGGGAAATTTAGTCGCCGGTGACGTATATGGAACTAAAACTATGTCGTGCAAATATAAAAATATGAATTTTTGCCACGTGAACACTCTTAAAAGAAATCACGGACCTCGGTTTAACCCCTGGAGGCAATAAATAAAATGCATGTGATATGAGTAGAGATGATGGTTTATCGCGGGAAAATTTGACTGTTTGCTGGGTTTCAACGCACGTTCAGCTTACCATAAGATTACTGGCTTACGCTTGTACATAGAGCTGTTGCACTATTTGACTGAACAAATAAGAATCAAGATATTGTAATATTTTATGTAATTATATGTCTGCAGACAGTTACGTTGTGTAGACGTATATCATCCAGTCACATATGTCACAAGAAAGTACAACGTTTTCAAGGGTATGTTGGCACAAAACATTTTCACTACATACCATTATCTCTAGATACTGGCAACATTGAAGCGCTCGTTCGGAATATGAGTGGATTACTAACTACTATTGGCAGAGATGGTGAAATTTCGCGAATTCAATGACCTGCACGTTAGAATCAAATATCCTATTCATACTCAAGCTCCAACCATTTGTTCACTAGCTACTTCTCAGTAGAGCAGAAGGCAAAGACCGAATAGACAGGGCTTGTGTATGCTCAGGATATTTGATTCTAGAGTGTGGGTAGTATTAAATTCGCGAAATTTCACCATCTATAACTATTGGTGCGGAGTGTTTTCGTAGTAGTATTTTTCTGTGACCTTGAAGTGGCGACCCTGCAATTTGATCTGCCAAAATCACTGCGTTACGACGAAGAAAGGCTTCACTGCTTCCATTTTGCTAATCAGTGTTGTATTTTTACAGTTAGAGTAACCCAAAAAAAGCCGGTTTTAGTTATTTAGGGGCCTAAGAAACATGTTTCTAACAAACGTGTATAGAATTTAAGAAACACTGGAGCAATGTTGGATGTGTGTGCGTGTTATTTTAATAGATAAACATATTGAGAACACTTTTACGAGTTTTACATAAAAAAATAATAGGCGCGACATACTTCAAAACCGTACACCCTCCAAGCGAGGCATTTTTTAGTGTATGTCTCTTCTCTCAGTGGATGTATGCTGTACAGGCAGGTGTGTTTTTATAGCATATGTAGGAAAAATAACAAGTCTGCGGGTTCAAAGACCTGAAGACTATACTCCACTGTAGTATGTACATTTGAGTTGTAGTTGTTTTTAAATTGGCTGCAGCCTCGGTGATCAGCCATCATGTCGGCCTAAATACGATCATTGTTTACGTGAAGGTTTGGTAGTGGCTAAAATATCGCCTTTGCGTGTCTAATTAACTGAGATCCACCTGAAGTTGGGGTGGTCCTATTACTAACCTCCTACCCAGTGAGATCAGGGTTCACTTCCCGGTTGAGTCGCTCCCAGTAACGTGGCGGACGTAGCCGTTAAGCAGCGAGTTTTCTCGTGCCATTCCCGTTCCAAGTTGCCCTTACATTTCGCAGTCTCTCCAATCTCACCTTTCGCACCCACCAAGGCAATCCGGGTTCGATCCCCGGCGGGGTCGGTCCCAGGATATTCACATGTGGCAATCGTGCCGGACGATGCTGCTGTTCTGCGGGATTCTTCGGGGATCTCCCACTTCCCCAGGCCTTTCATTCCGGCGCTGCTACGTACTCACCTCATGGCATCCCTCACCAGCACTAAAGACCTCGATGTTAAGCGCTAACCAAAATCTGTCACTCCTTTCAGACAACACCCCCCTCCAGTTCTCACAGTGATCATTAATGCTTATTTTCTCACAGCCGAAACGGTGAAAATGAGTGTTTGTGTTGACCTTTATAATTATAGCATGAAAATCTTGGTACATATTCGTAATAAAGATAAAGGCGTAAGCAACAAACCATTACTAGAGACATGCAAAATTCGCGTTATCACTTAATAGCAGACTAAACGTCACTCTCCTATACACAACAGAGTATAATCTGAGATTCAATTGTCCACGAACTTTCATGTGTTGTCATTTCGTGTGTTACGTCTTTACAGATATTGGCCTCTCTACCGTGTAAGCATCCTCCGCGGCAAGTCACGACAATACCGGCCAGCGGGAGACGTCGAACGAGCCTATAGTCACTTGAAGTCTAGTCTGCTGTCAGAATATAACGCGAATTTTGCATGTCTCTAACGGTTTCATTTAATACTGCTTCGTATGATGATTGAACCACCTGTGAATGTCTCAAAGAGGAGATCTTATCTGCGACAAGACTGCACGTCAGTCCAGGGACTAACCCAGAGACCAGGGTTAGATGTGATGCTCGCCCACAATTGGAGGCCTTGAACACGTAAAATACGTCTACCTCGACTGGAGGGCACTCACTGCCTACCTCAGAGTCCTGGTCGAGGTATTTACGTGTTATATTCCGTGGGTGAAGTGAGAGGGTTGTACGGCCTAATCGGCTCTTAAGACGTCGTTGTTAAGGGTGTTCCAAGCGTGATAAAATCATAATTTTATATTTTTATGAAATATCGCTAGTTTTGTAGACGATACTTGTGAGAGTATTTCACTCTTACAAAACAATTTTAGCTAGCACAGTTTTCTTATAACAGTTGATTCAAAGTCAAAATTGGTATGTTCTGCTGCCATACAAATAGTGAAAACCAGTTGACTTATGTTAGTGAAATAATTCACAGTGAAATAACATGCCATGGACTATGTGATAAAACATTATGAAACATCCCGCGAAATAGTTTTATATTAAAAAAAAATTTAATTTTGTAAATGTTTTCTGTACTTTTGTGATTTTTCAAAAAAATTCAAAATATGGCATTAGGGTTTTTTTAAATGTTTTATTGCATAGCTAAAGGAATGTAAATTCGCAGTGAATTCTTTCGTTTAAGTAGATTGATTGGTTTTCGCTATTTGCGTGGCAGGGTAACAAGCAAATTTTGAATTTGACGCACCGTTATGAGAAAACTATGAGAGCTAAAATTGTTTTGTAAGAGAAAACTGTACTCACAACTATCGTCTACAAAACTAGCGATATTTCATAAAAATATGAAATTATGATTTTATCGCACTTGAACATCCTTAAAGGGCCGTAATCAGTTAGGCGCCGGCCTACGGAGTGAGAGATCCTGATTCACTACGGAGGTCAGCTTATATTCCGTGGGATTTGAACACCTTTTGCTATATCGTTTTCAGACATAACATATTTTTCTGCGCAGAGGAACATATATTTTGAAGATTAAATAAATAAATAAATAAAATATACGTATATATTAGTGGGTGTTTTCGAATGGTTTGTAGGGTAATAAAATACACGTTTTTGTTTTCCTCCATAATTTTAAGGATGTTGACAATACCGCCTCTAAGTTCCTGTAGTAATGTTCAAGAGTCAATAATTTTTGGCGAAAAGAATTTTCCATCTACTTGTTAAGTGCCTGTTATATACATCTGCAGCTCTGCTTCGTTCTTATTCGCAGCGTGTCTTAGTGCAGAGGCGTCCTTCATTTGACTGTATCAGTGAGAAAAATATTACTACAATACCACACGTCTGTGGTTTGCGGGTAAAACCCCAAGACGCCGAGAGTTAAAAACATCCAATAATCTGCCATAAGCCACGGCTGCAGTTGTGCAGAGTACGCACGGGGGAAAAAAGTTACTTTCAACAAAAATCAGTGGCTATAGCAATGTGAGCCGAACTGAGATGAACAAGGTGCCATGTGTATAGTTTTTTCCAAGGTACTGAGCCCTAACTTAAATTATTGTCTTTACTGTCGCTCTAAAACACCGACCAAAGTCTTCTTACTCCCAGACTTTACTATGGGCCACTTGCAATCGTAATAGTATTGTACTACACGACCACGACAACTAGTCCCGCGGGGAAAATGCGAACTACCGTTGTGTTATCCTTGACGACCGCGCGCAACTGATGTGGCGCACAGCAGCACCGGCCGTAATACTGTGGCACAGACAGCCGACTCGTTTTTCGCCACTTCGTCTTCGCTGACCGTGTGCCATGAACTCATGTCAAGTGCAGTACATTTCCCCTCCCTGTGGCATGTTTACCTGCTACTAGCGCCACTCTTCTTCACATCACGGGAGAACTAGTTGTCGTGGTCGAATAGTGCGTGCGTCCTGAAATGGATTTACGAATTTTTCCAGTCCCTTGTATTCCGTCTGGTCCTGCAAGGATATTACACACGTAGCCCTCTTTTGCGTGCAGGTTGTGTGTGCTTCATTAAAGTTTGAACCCGTATACCTCGTCGCTTGAGCGAGAAATAGCAGTTGAACACCCGAGCGTTTACAACTGCTCAAACCGTGCGCATCCCCGCGCTTGTAATGACTATTGGTTCATACTGAAGTGGCCAGGTGACAACAAGACGGTCGGGTCGTGCGTTTAATGCGTAATTATAGTACGCGTACACGTGGGTCGTTCGCGGAGGAAGACGCGAGGACTGGAATGCGGCGGTTAAACACAGCAACCATTTCCACATCTCATTCTTCTTATTTCGCAGGCGGCTTCTTGCTGCATTGCCATTTGTGCTCTCTTGGCACTTGGCGCTACCTGCTCATAGGCAGATGTAAATACGTATGTGTGTGTCTATAGGCTAGGCTATGTTTCAAAGTATTAAAATAGTAGTTAGCCTACTGGGATATTTTTCGTTAAGCCTGCATGAAGTGTTAGACTTCTCGCCGATGGAATGTCTCTGAGAGGTTCAGTCGTGACCCTATTATTTTATGAGGCACACGACCTTTCCCAAGACCACGGGTTCCTATTTAATACTGGTTTTGCGAGTTGAATTTTTAAAAATTTGAAATGGATCAGATGTCGCAAACCGTTACATAGGTTGTTTGAAACTATTGGCAAAATATTTCTGGTCAATGAGAGGCCATCCCTGCTTTTTAAATGAAGAGGAGGATTTTAACGAATGGTTTCGTCGCATCTTGAGGATCACGATAACACTAAAAACTGGGCAGATAATAGTATTTTAACTTAACGTCGTTTCCGATATTTGCTTAACAATACGTTTTAAAAATGGATTTTCAAAGGTTCATATCTCCCTTAAAAACAGCACTAGACGAAAATAGCTTTGTGTGACTATAATACCTCATTTCTTATCAGTAGGGACTGGAAAATGTCGCGAATTCAGTGACGTGTAGGCTATAATCCATTGTTCTATGCATACTCAAGCCCCTTATATTCGGTCATTGTATGTTGTTCCACTGAGTAGCAGCTGCTGGACAAATAGTCTGGGCTTGCGTATGCATAGTACAATGGATTCTAGCCTAAATGTCATTGAATTCGCGAAATTTTCCTGTCCCTACTTATAAGGAATCACCTCCCAAAATTAACATCAGTTAAAGAACAACCTGTACATAGACCTACATACACACATACATATATGTGTGAGTATGTATGTATACGTAACAGGGTTCAAATATATATATATATATATATATATATATATATATATATATATAGAGAGAGAGAGAGAGAGAGAGCAGGATAAAGTAAATGTGAAGTACTAGGTCTCTAATTGATCACAACTGTCCACCCTATTTCCCTCAAAGCTCTAGGACTTTATTTTGATGCACGAATGAAGAATTGCGAATGAAGTGACCTTTACATAAAAGGAAACTGTAATTATTTAACTGTAACAATATCAATTTGTTTTAATTTGTCGCGTGTTTTACTGCCCAGAGAATAGAGACAATTAATGTTGATTTAATAGCAATTGTTTCTAATTGAATGGTTAGAAATTAGACTTCAAGTTGTAAGCTTGCTAATTTATATTTTGTACATATATGGCGAGGATTTGATCAACATAACTGGTAGCGCCAATTACCAAGGATTGATTCTCCTGCATTCCCTGTTCCTGACACGCAACCTTACATATCTAAGTTAATGATCAGCTCTGCATTTAAGTCGACACTTAACCGAGTGAAAGTTTCTACTATGTCAAAAACTGGTTTTCCCATAATGGAGATAATTACACTGTAGATTAAAAAGTCATTCATAATACAGTTCTGGGCACGTGATAATTTTTTTAATCGTTTCCTGTGTGAGATGCTGCCAAATGATACCGTATTTTAAAAGAAGTATAAAATATATGTGTATAATAAACACGCACGTGTGAGAGAGAGAGAGTGAGAGAGAGTGAGAGAGATATGAAGAGTTCAGATTTCGTTGTTGGACTAATGCAACATAACAAATATTAATAATCTAACGAATTCCAATGCAGTGAGTAAACCTTACGTTTCAATTAAAACAACTCAATGTCAAAAGATTTTAATACAATCTTAAATGTGTTTGTTATGTCTTAAAATGCGGTTCATTGATGTATATTTATATAACACTAATATTTCGGCGGTTGTATGTGCGTGTAGTTATAATTTTTAAATTAGAAGAATTATTTGTAAGGTTTTATACTCTTTGGAATAGTGTTAAAACAATTTATGTGATCTTTGTTGTGCATTGGACTGCTTTACTTTTAGTATGTGTGATAAATTGATATATTTTTTTATCTAAATGCGACGAACTGCATACATGACAAATGAATGTAAATAGGGAAATAAAACGTGTATTTTAGTATCTGCTTTCTATCAAGATAAATAAGAATTTTAAAAACTTAAAATTATTTTGAATTAAAAAATTACTGTAGTGCTTCGTGGGAGATAATTAATTTTGAGATTACCAAAAATACCAATGTAAAAAGTTCAAAGATAACTTTCGTAATTACCACACATGAACGTAATTTCTAATATTTTACATGAGCATGTGTCTGTTCCGCAAGGTACTATACATGAAACGAAATATTTGTTAGGGAAGAAAGGAAAAATGACGACAGTTACAGCACTGTCTCAGCGTCATCTCTTAATAGGATGCCAACCAATTCTTAGTAATTCGCCAGTCAATACATGTCTACTTCTTAGCTCTGGTAATGTGTTGGCATGACGTATTACTGATGTCGTGTCATCAAGTCGTGTCATCATGTCGGCCGATAAACTTCATTTCGGCAACTTCAATACATGTCGCTGACGGCGGACACAATTTGTGGAGGAATCAGAAGTTGCTGAATCCAGTCTAGCAAATCAACAAATCTAAATTATTAAGGCAACTACTTTCACAACGTTGTCAATACATTAAAGGAAAATTAGTCACCCACGCAGAAGACATTAAAATCCTACCTATACGTACAAGTACCAGCCACTTGTAATGTGCTATACAAGTAATACGGGGCCGCGGTGGCCGAATGGTCAGACCATTCGCCTCCCACCAAGGCGATCCGGGTTCCATCCCCGGTGGGGTCTCCGGATTTTCGCATGTGGGAATCGTGCCGGTAATGTCGCTGGTCGGCGGGTTTTCTCGGGGATCTCCCGTTTACCCGACCTTTCATTCCGGCGCTGCTCCACTCTCACATCATGTCATCCCTACCAGCGCTGAAGACCTCGATGTAGAGATCTGACCAAAATCTCTCTCTCTCACATGTTATACACGGGTAGTTAATTTGCGTAAAAAGCCAGATAATGTACACTTGAGTTCTCTGAGGTGATGACCATAACTACATTACTAAGTAATTATCTTCGGACAAATAAAAATGCAAAATAAGGCATTAATAATTTACAAGAAATACTACAGAACTCTCTCACATCCGGCGGTATTTGAGAAGTAACAAGCTAAACTATACTGAAATAAATACCTTTTCTAAGTCTTGAAACCAACAAATAGCCGCACCACTTCTTATGGAAATCATTGTCACAGCACTCGTACTGAATGCAACTACGAAATTTTCGTCAGATCTGGGAGAGAAAGCCACTTTATATAGTACATACTATTATATTTTAACGGAATGCAATACAAAGTAATGAAACATAATATAACGCCATATAGTACTATATAGATTGGTGTAGTATAACCTAACGTAACATGGCAACATAAGAAAATGTCACGTAATGTAACATACCCCAACAAGTGTTAAAACAACGTAACATAGGGCAAAATAACACTATGCAATGTACCACAGCGCAAAAAAAGCAAAACAACGTGTCGTAATGCAACGCAAGTAAACCCAATGTAAGAAATTCCCATGCAATCTCACACACAGAACACACAGGATGTAACAAAGTATAATACGAGACTGAAAATATTCGCGGGTTCACTGAGCTGTAGAGTAGAATATCTGTGTACTAAAGCAGACAGCAGAAGCTCATAGGCTACTCGCTGACAGGGATACCACGTGATTGGACCTACGTTTAGTAGTTTATTATTGGCTCAGCGTTCTCCGGGTGGTGTCAAGTGGGTCAAGCGCCAATTACGACAGTGTCACGAAGTACAACGTTGTTTGAATTCTCGCTTCCGACTAAAAGAAAACACGATATTTCAGGTCCCTTAGAACAATTAGAGATTATGGTTTACCGCGGGAAAACTTGACGATTTGCTGGTTTTCAACACACGTTCATCTTACCAGAAGATTACTGGCTTTAGCTTGTACTTGGAACTGTTGCCCTATTTGACTGAGAAAATAAGAATCTCGATACTGTAATATTTCATACGTGTTATTGGTAGAGGCACGAGTATTTCTCGTATTCATCTGGCAACAGCCTAGACTTCTCAGACCTATACAATCACTGACCAAACTCAAATATCCATTGGCTTCTAACCGTAACACGTGTTACCACCACGACTTGTTATCTTATTTATCACTGGCTCGCAGTCGTCAAAGATGTGTTGAAACAGGTGTCGTCTAATCACAGAAGGAGTAGTGAATTATACATTATATTGGCGTTCAACCTGACCTAGAATCAATACACGAAATAATGTTGCCTCTGGTTATTGGTCTTCTGCCAGCTACGTTGTTTTAGAAGTATATCACCGAATCACTTATATTGCAAGAAACTACAGCGTTTTCAAGGGTAAGTTGGTACAAAATATTTTCGCGACATACCATAATCTCTAAGTAAAACATAAATCACGCACATCTTCGTGGAATCGCCACAAATACGTCTGCAAGCAGTTCAGCGTTTGTTACATGAAAACTGGAGCAGTTGCGCACGGGGTAAATGCAGAGTAGAGAAGTGTTCAATCTAGCATGAACCGTGTATAACGAGTGAGACACGTGTCTGGTGTATAAATGCCTCGCACTACGTCTCTGGTATCACGACAGTGGATCGAGCTGGCTTGGCGCGGCGCTGGTTGTATTTTTTACAAACGGTCCCGGCACGGGCAGCGTCGCGCGCCCAACATCTTTTGTGTCGCGTCGTGTCCACGTGCCGGCCGGCGCCAACCGGCCCGAGTAATTGGTGTTGTCAGCTGTCCGGGAATTAATAAAACATGGACACACCCCCTCCCTCTTCCTTCTCGCCGTGGAAACACGTCACGTCTGGCCGCAGGTGAAGGTCTACCACGACAAGCTGGCCCGCCAAACCAGAGGCCCTCGTCTGTCCACTTGCGTCGTCTTCCGCGCCGTCATCGTCCGCCTGTTAACGTACCGGTGGCTTACAACTCCTCCCCCCCCCTCGTAACTACCCGATGTCACTTCCCCTGTAGATACGTGTTTTCTTGTAGCTGTTTATAACACTGAACGACAAGAGCTGAATTACATTTTGGCTCTAATCCAGTTGTTATGTCCTAGCCTTGGTTTCATATTTACATATTATGCTCCCAGGTCATTACTAGAGACCTGAAAAATTTGCGTTATCCTTTCAGTCACAGGGACCGCAGTAGGCTCAGCGACTAGACCACCCGCCTCCCACCAAGGCGATCCGGGTTCGTTTCCCGGGAGGCGGGAGATCCCCGAGGAAACCCACGATCAGCGGCATCGTCTGGCACGATTTCCACATGGGTAAATCAGCGGTCCGACCCCGCCGAGAATCAAACCCGGACCACCTTGGTAGAGGCGAGTGCTGTAGCCTAACACGCTGAGCGCGGCCCTTGCAGGTAAGATAATTCATGAATTGTTTGCGGTCTCTAGCCTATATACAAGACCTCCTGGAGGGGCTTAGCTAATAACAAAGGAGCTACTAAATGAATGCTCAATCATGTTGGTACCATCGCGTCAGCTAGCCGATAATGAACATTTAATGTCTGCTTGTTTATAAGTCGTTCGGAATAAAGTGAGCACTAAAATTTTAGCCTTTGAAAATATTACCAGACGTTACTGCACGTAATATAAGCTATAGTTGAATTATTGCTTGTATAGTTGGCAGCGAAATTGCGCAATATAGTTCCGTGTATTTTCCTGTTTAATTTCAACAATACTGAAAAAAAAAAATCAACCAAAATCAACCAAAATCGACATAATTGTATTTCGTTTATATAATTAATAAACTTCATTTTACCAAACTGTATTGATTCATGATGACTGCACATTTTATCTTACACGCACAAACATCAAGTGACGTGTCCAGAGAGGTTAGATACTTCCCGACACCAGCCGTTACGCGCGGAATATTACGAACTGGATGAAAATAGAACTTTAGCAGGGCTTTTTTGTGTGCTCACTTTATCCCGAATCACCTATACATAAATATTCTTAGGCTAGCCCACAGGTCATTTAATCGCAAATATATCCTATCTGGAACAAGTAGTTCAGGCATTCAGTAAACGGGGAAGGAATTGGCCACGGCCTGTAGATATGAAACATTCTAGCATTCCACTGAAGAGAGTCTGGAAAATATTTGCAAGCCGAGATTACGATAGTCTGACCAGGATTCGAACCCTTTTCGTTCCAAATATACGTCTAGAATCACTTAGGAAACATACCACAAAGAACAGGTTAGATATATATATATATATATATATATATATATATATATATATATATATGTATTTTATTGGCTATTAGAGTTTTTACGCTGAAGGATGATAAGTAGTCACACTGCGGAAATGTGTAGTGCGTTGGTATTCACTGTTTGTTAACAAAACAAGAAAATGTTACAAAGTTGAGACAAAATACATCGAAATGGTTACATGAATACTAAAATTCATTCGCGATAAAAGCATACAAATATCGTAAATAAAATATTACATCGCCAATACGAACTAAATTATTCTGTTGTCAACCACAATCCCCATTCCAAAAATACAAACGTGCTTTCAGAAATATATACAAGACAGAAACGCAGACGTGAATGAACATTTTGTAAACAAAAAAAAATTACGACTTACCTTACCAAGTAGCTATAAACACGATACGCGCACACACACACTGTTTCCGTATTGTTTTAAACACGACATTCGTTTGATTGCAAGCTTCGAAGCAATAACACCAAGCCAGCCATGTTCGCCATTGTGACCAACTTATCTTCTCAGCTCGTAACTCGTTCCAATATTAGACTATTCACTCTACTGGAGTTTAATAAGGTTATTAAATCACCACTTGTGGACTGTGCAATATTTATCGCATCTGATATATTAAATAACAAAGATAAGTTCAAAACGAAACCATTAACTGAAAATCCGGTTTTCTGGCTGTAAATTTTAGAAGTTGGTACTTCACCAGGCAGTTACTTCAGATATGAGCCTCCGAAGCCCCATCTAGTGTCAGCTCCCTCGTTGCAACCAGAGATAAACATACAGCAGTAGTATAAGCAGGCTTAAATGATGCCGGCAAGGACTTGTTTTTTTCAGGTTGCATTATGGCAGCTTCTGTTATGTATTTCGGTAAGCTGCTTATGTTTACAGTAGTGACGTTTAGAATGCTATTGCCACTAGCATAATGACATTTATAAAATTACGAATACTTTTAACTGTATCCATTTAAGTTTCAGACAATAAATATGATAATCATTTGTCGCTCAAGGTACTTACACTTGTCTTATGTTTACGACTTTAATTGAAAAACATATTTCGTGCGATTCACCCATAATCAAACAACCAGAATATTAGGGTATCTACTTCGGGTACTCGTCCTAAGTCTACGAAAGCAATTGGATTACGTAAAAAATACACGCAGGTAAAATTTGCTCAACTCGGTTTAAACTCACTTGAGAAAAGTTATTTTCGTATGATTTTAGAGCTCTAATAGCTTCGTTCCCTTTTCTGCAATCGATTAGTAAGACAAGACGACATTTATCCAAATACACTACATATAAATACCGGACAGCTCGAGCGAACTGGCGAGAATTCTGATTGTATTATCTCGCCAAACTACCAGAGAATAGCACCATATGTTTAATTGATTTCAGATGTACGCTGCCAACATAAAAATCCCGAAAAAAATTTCTCTATGGGGAACATATTTTCGTTGCACGGAGAAAATAAAGAAATAGCCGTACGATAAATTCGTAAAAATTAAATAAACCATGTTGAAATAATAAAGTACAATAATTATACAAACATTATATTAAAATATGTGTTTGTTTCGCACCATACCGCTTGGTTATTTTTTCACAAGCTTACTCTTAGTATTTGCATAGAGCTGTCCGGTATTACTCTTAGAGCATGGATAACTAGAGATAGCTTGGTGCCTTTGTTGTGAAACCTACATCTAGCGATAGGCAAAATATACGAAAACCGCTACAAAATAATTAATGTTGCGATATCTCTTTGTAAAGACCATGAGAAATGAGATTTATTGACTATTGAATCTTTTATAACTAATACACAACAGTTTAATTTTATTCATTCTTTAAATTACTGGAAAACGAAAATGCCAAGGCAATGTAAACAGAACATGTAAACAAACTCTTATTTTACACAAAAATTAACGAGAATAGATGGATGCTGGTAATATGCGACAGCGTATCATTCTGCATATGCTTCTTTAAATTTGAGTGATATTTAAATACAATATACTCACCGCTATGCAGTAATAATTATGAAACTTGTTTCGCTCGGTGCCCATCAACAGCTGATTAGATCTAGGAATCACTTCACAGCATGGAAAGGGATAGGCAATCAGCTCTCTAGTTGTTATCTATGCTCTAAGGTATTTGATATAATCAGTTGTTCTAATATGCTACGCCTAAACGAGAGCAAATATAAAAAATATGTCTGGCAGTTACGTTTAAAATCGTCTTCTCCATGTTGCTTGAATTTTTCAAGTCAGTTTTTAGCTAATTATGTAATCAACGAAATTCTGGTTTGTTCACTTTATAGTCGAAACCGTATAATTTCTTGCTTTGAAAAAATTAGCTATCAGGGCAATAACAGTTTTAAACAAAACAACCAGACATATTTTTGATATCTGCTCTCGTTTAAGTTTTAAAAAATAATTATCACATACCCAGTATAAGCCACAGAGCATGGCCTTGAATACATCCAGTCGCTGACCACGAAGCACAACTGCAGATGTACATGTAAGGCATTGAAACCGGTTGGTGTAAAATTCTTTAAAAAATAGGGAATTTATACATGACCTTATAATATTTTTAATGATTTCTAAATATCTTGGTCGTGTATAATTAAGTTCTAATAGTTGGAACAAATCTCCAGAGTTAGAAATTCTTTATCGTAGACTAATATTTATACTTTTTAACATATTATTATTAAGTTGTCTGTCTTGACAGGCTGCTATGAAATATAATTTAAAAATCATAATAGCCTGTACAAATGAAACTTTTTTGTCCAATGATAGATTAAAATCAAGTTTTTACTTGAATATCAGGTCAGCTGTACTAACGTAACCGAGTATTTTCGACAATTATTTACTACACTGCGAGAAACGCGACTACTTAGAAAGCGTGAGTTGCGAAACTAATAATACATAAGACAACTACTGAAATAGTTTCACCTTCTGTTGTATTTTTTGAAGGAAATTTGTATCTTGCAATAAATGGCTGCTCTACAGAGTAAAGTTGGGGGGAAACCACCATTCAGCACGGCCCTGGAAGCAGGACAATATCGTGTTCCGTTGCCACTACTTTTCGCAGTTTTGTGTACTCTTTATCGTGTGGTCTACCGCAATTTTCGTCACCATGTATATACTTTTAGATTTGTACCAGCAATGTTTTTTCTTGTCTTAGACACAAAATGTGACTAAATTTTTCTATTATAAGTTTTTTTTATCTCGCATTGTTTTCGCGTAATGGCTCTTTAAAGCCAAAATCTGCGTGTTTCCGTTTTAAGGACGATACTAAAATACTAAAACCAACTCACTTACCAAATTGGAAAAAATCACAATGAATAACGATGTTGTAGGATACAAGTTCATCTATGTTTAACCAGAAAATAAAATATTTTTGTATTTTTTAAAAAAATATTGAATTTTTCAAATTTTAATTTTAAATATCTGCATTTTTATTTAAATACAAAAAAAAATCTTTGATTATTATGTACGTGGCATTGTAGCCTGCGACGTATTTATCCACTGTGAATATTTGAATTTTGGTATGTTAGTTGGTTTTAGTGTAGTCCTTAAAACTAAAACATGCAATTTTTGACTTTAACAAGCCATTACGCGAAAATTATGAGGGATAAATTTTTTTAAAAGAGCCAAATTTAGTCACATCTTGTGTCTAAAATAAGAAAAAAATATCTGGTACAAACTAAAATTAAAAACATGGTGATGAAAATTCCTGTATACCGCGCCCGTAACAGATTTACTTTGTGTTTAGTTTTCGCAATTATTTTCCCAAACAAACTGAATGTACGTTTACAAGTTTTATCATCGACATTGCCTGGTTCGATCGTGAGGGAGGATAAATAAAATCTTCAGTACAATATTTGTCAACCAATCACACGTCACGTGATTTAGTAGATTAAAATGAAGACACCATGTAAAGAACCTTGCTGGATACGAAATACTCTACAGCTAGTGCCACGAAGTTTTCACGAACAAGAATTTTGTCCTAGTTTGGCCCAGCACATCTACAGTTCTGCATCATTGTTATTGTCAGCGAGTCTTTGATCAGACACGTCTCTCATTAGACTTTGCCAATCACAATACGGTTACTACAACATCACACGTCTGTGATTTGCGTGTAGCACCCAATGGCATAGGGATAACAATCAAGAATCAGTACCTATCGTATACCGGCCAAACTATTGATTTTAGAGGTGTAGTTCATCAATGAAAAATATGCGTAGAAACGTTAGAAGTAGTCCTACGTAAACAAATTTCAGGTTAGGTTTCTTAAGTTAGTTTTCGTTAGGTTAAGTTGGATTAGGTTACGTTATATTAAGTTATTTTAGGTTAGGTAGCTCAAAATGACCTAACCTAACATTAGGTTAGGTAAGATAAAGTTACCTAACGTAATCTAACCTAAGTTAACCTAACCTAACAAAATAATTTACGTATAACTGCTTCGTCTCTAGGAACATTTTTATCAGTAAACTATGAATCTAAAAGCAATAGTTTGGCCGGTATTCGTTGAGTAACGATTTTTTATATTTACCACGCATGAGAGTTAAAACATCCAATCACAGGCTATGAAGCAGAAGTGCTCATATGCACGAAATACACTGAAACAAACTTAGGCGAAATTCGTAGCCCTGTCTATACCATTAAAATTGAACAAAACTAAATAACTAAGTGACTAACTGGAACACAGCATCTCCTGCGTTTTTGCAACTCCGTAGGGACATGCAGACTAGACTCTAAACGACTGTAGGTTCGTTCGACGTCTCCCATTGGCGGACAATATCTTGGACTGCCGCGTAGAATGCTTCTGACCAATGAGTTAACACTTCCTCTGTAGAGTAACCGACATCCTGTAAAGCGGTCACAAACGCAACTGACATGTAAATGTTGCGTTATTTTCTGACTGCAAACTAGACAAGACGCTGTTGTTCGCTATATCGACGTCTTCAACTATCATGCAATATTGTGACTTGCAGAGGGGAACGCTTCTGACAACTAATAAAAATTTCCACGATAGAATGATCAATGGCATGATAAAAGCCTTTAAATACGTACATGCCATAACTAGAGTCCGGGAAAATACGTGGGTTCACTGATCTGTCAGCTAGTCTCCAAGAATATGTTACTGGCAAAGACAAAAGTTGCTTATCGGCTGCTCGTTGACTCGATGATTTCACGTGATTGGGCCTGCAATTATCTGCTACGTTATTATTGACTGAGTTCTCTAAAGGAGGTGTCAATTAAGTAAAAAAAAAAAAAAAAAAAAAAAAAAAAAAAAAAAAAAAAAAAAAAAAAAAAAAAAAAAAAAAAAAAAAATACGAAAGTGACAGGAACTCACAGATGTTTGAAATATAGCTTGTGCCCAAACGAAAACGCGAATTGTTTAGGTCTGTAGACATAACACGATGATCGGTGGCCAATGACATCATAGATCCTGTTCAAGGTTGTACAGGTCAATGAAGTCTTATTTCCAAATAACAACTGGAACTTTGCATGTCACTAGACACAGAGGCTCATGACAAATTGAATCACATGTTGTGATCTGGTTTGTACAGTGCAGTGGAGTCTAGACTGCCAAATAGACCAGTCATTTGAGAAACAACGTAGGTCATTTTTCTACCAAAATGAGTTGTGGGCATTATAATTTTGTACAGAGATAGTCGATGAAGTATGGCGTTTCTCAAATGAACTAATAGTTCACTGCCTTACTATATTCGCAAATGACGCTTAATGTGGTTTAATAATACGTGTATTTACCTCTGCCCAAATTATAACACCCACAACTAATTTCTGTAGTTTCTCAAATGACAGGTTCAAACGCAAATAAGGAGTTTGTTATGGCAGGACCTCGTGAGCTGGTTTAGCGGCAGCCTGATGATCATGTGATGTCTCCCAGACCTGCTTGAAGAAGCACGTGCAGCCAAGCTCAGTGATGTCCATCACACAGATGCCTATCTGTTGCGGTAATTAACTACCGTGATGAGAAGCTCTGCAAGGTGCGAGCACCTTCCCCTTCCTACACCTCTCTGCTTCTTCTTCTTTTTTATACGCGCAAGTTTTCTTGTAGAAAGTCACCTGCTCCCCGTTTTTGACCCAGAATCACACGTTCAGGCCATTCCATTTAATGAGATACAATGACGTGCCAAATTTCCACTTCCGTCCCTTCACGTTCAGGTGTTCCTCAGAATTTGAAGAGGGGGTTTCAATACTTATGCAGAAAATACGCATTTGTGCATCAATGGTCAGGAGGGTTAAGTTTTTCTCTTTGGGAGCACATTCTGTATGTTTTTCTGTACGTAATTGTTGCTACGTCTGATATTGTTCTTATTAAAAGGGCGAGGGATAATTGTTACATTAGACTGTTTTCATGAATAGGCGAGAGATAATTATCTTAAATGATAGAATAACGTATGATTCTGCCTATACCTTAATAATATAACGACATAGTGTTATCAGTGACAACTAAATGTCTTTAATCATGGATAAAAGCATTCTTTATAATATTGGTATTTTTCCGTTATGTGCACATGCCAAAAGTGAATTTAATTGTTTTTAATAATATTAACTATTTTAGCAATGGATGTTGCCGACAATCCCACAACTGCACTTTCATTGCATTAACGACAGAAATAATGTTATTATCTGCAACTTTAAACTAGCACACGTGCTAACTTGACGTCGTAAGAAAATACAAAAAAAAAAAAAAAAAAAAAAAAAAAAAAAAAAAAAAAAAAAAAAAAAAAAAAAAAAAAAAAAAAAAAAAAAAAAAAAAAAAAAAAAAAAAAAAAAAAAAAAAAAAAAAAAAAAAAAAAAAAAAAAAAAAAAAAAAAAAAAAAAAAAAAAAAAAAAAAAAAAAAAAAAAAAAAAA